>CM041644.1:6451881-6494307 GCA_023333625.1 Bothriochloa decipiens
AAATAAGACAGGTAATGCAATTGGTGGGTTTTCACTCAACTCCTATTACTTAATGCAACATATCATAGCTGAAGCGATAAAACTTTTATAAATAGAATAGGGTTTGAATGCATCCGGGGCTTGCCTTGTTATTCGAGGTAGACGGGCTCGAACTCTGGATCAACTCCCGATTCCTGAATCTGCTCGTCCTTGGGATCTGGTGCGACAACGTTAACTCTCCGTTAACGAAAACTATTCGATAATTGATATGCTTTAACATGATGGAATAGTAAACATGATGCTCGATGGATGCATGATCAGATTAAGGGCTTGAGTACAACTTTTCTTCACGATAAAGTTGCAAGCCAACAAAACTTCGCTTATCGAGCTCATTAGGGTTAACTACGCCATTTAAGAAATTAATTAAATACATGAAATAACGTTGATTAAGCCCTAATGACATGATTAAGATAAGCGCAAACAATTAATTAAAGTGTCAAAGGTCATTAAGGTTAATGACCCAAGGTCATCAATCAATCCCAAAGCCAACCAAATCCTATAATGATTAAACTCAATTAAAGAGATTAATTAATTATTTAAAGGCATAAAATAAAGGCATAAAAATTAAAGTTATCAAATTAAGCCCAAAATTTTATTTTGGAAAGCTCTTAGCCTAATTAGATGGCAAAACAAATTTCAGAATTAAAAGCCAATTATTTTATTTAATAAAAATCATTGAAGGTCCATTTTTCAATTAAAAGAGGTAATTTTAACATATGCAAAAAGTACTCAAATTTGGCATTTCATATTTTTCCTAGGTAGATGACATCATAAAGAACACAAACCAAAATTTTTAGAATTTTTGGAGCTATATATGAATTACTATAATTTTTCAAAAAAAAATAGCATTTAAATCATTTTCTGAAAATAGAAAAAGAAAAATCGACACAGTACTCCCCCGCTGACCGACAGCCCGCCGGCGGTTGACCGGCGATTACTCATCGACGGCGAGGTCTTCGGTGACAAGGTTTGTCCCTACGGGCTCAACTCGACACAACGAGTCGATTGAGGTAGCTAATGGCGCGGCGGGGCGACGGCGGCACCCTCGCCGGCGGCCATGGTGGCGCGGCGAAGCTCGGGCGTGGCGGCGAAGCTCACCGGAGCGATTCCCGACGACGGCAAGGTCACGAGCACATGTAGGGCACTCAAGCGAGCATGCTTGGCAACTATATGAAGCCAGACTAGAACTCCAGCATTGGTGGCTACGCGCGCGGCGGCGCTGGCAACGTTGCGCCGGCGGCGAGCTACGATGATCGGCGGCTACGACACGGCAAGGATGAAATTGATAGCGCAAACAGCTACAGGAGCTCACCACGGTGCTGATGCGCACGTTGATGAAGGCCCGGAGTGCTTGAGTCGAGCTGCGGGCGACGGCAGTGATGGCGGCGGCGGCGCTCCGATGGCAAGGACGGTGCTCCGGCGTGTCCTGCCCACCAAAGAGTGAACCAAGGTGTGCGTGAAGAGCAGGATAGTATGGAGAACATGATAGCAGGGGTGATGAAGATATATAACCAACCACGGCGGCGGTCGACGGCGGAAAAGTTCGCGGCTCGGCGGCCGGCCGCGAAGAAGATGACGGCGCTTGGGCAGCTCGGGCGAGGAGAGCAAGCATGAACTAGCTCAAACTGACCGTAAAGATGTGACGGAGCTATTGGCAAGAGCAATCGGGGAATGATGGCATGACGGCGGCGAATTCAAGCGGCGGAGCGAGGTCGTCGACGATGGCGGCAGGAAAAAGAAGGAGAAACGGCGGCGGGCGGCTGGTATTTATAGGCCAAAGACGACGCATGTATGGGCGACACGACGATGGCGAAGGTTCAAGTGTCCAGAGCAAGCTGGCGACTGAGATATTCATGGCGGTGGACGGCGGCGCGGGTTGAGAAGCCGGCGATGGCGGCCGACGATAGGTTTCGGCGCTGTTCCAGATAATTACAGAATTGCCATTCATTTAAAAATATAAATTACTCCAAAATTTATATAAGAACTTGAAAATATCCAAAAATATCATTTGCTTAACTTTTCAAGAGCTACACTTTTCCTTTAACTGGCATCCTCAAATTCTATCTGGATTTTGAAATTTGAATTCAAATTCAAAAAGGGGATAAAACCCTAGAAACAAACATTTGAAATTACTTTTGATTTCTCAATAAAACTTGAAAATCTTCAAAACTATGAAATGTTTAACTTTCTAAACCAAACCTTTTTCACGTACAAAGTTTTCCAAAATTATGCATAATTTTTGAATTATGGTTTTAAAATCAAAAGGGGACAAATGTTGAAAAACTATATTTTCAAATTCATTTGAAATTTCTTTTGGAAATTTGAAAAACTTTATATACCAAATTTGTAGCTCTTGTCAAGATCTACAAACTATCTTTTTAGAGTATCTCCAAATTCTTTATAGATTTTGAATCATAGAAAAGGGGGTAAAACTAAGTTTTAGAATAAAGGGTTTTTGAAATTGAATTCAAACTCGATTTGGTTTCTAACTTAATTGGTTGGTCATTAGTGATCAAAAACATCATCCAAGGATATTTTTAGGTCATTGACCCAATGACACCCTTGGTTGACCAAATTGACTTTTGAAAAGCACTTATAGCTTTCTAATTTGAATTTAAATTTGAATTGCAAGGCTTGGGGATAAGCTTTGAAACCCAAATTCAACTTCAAGTATGGAAACAAATTTTTTAAGGGTTGAACTTAGGTTTATACACTATGCTTGACACTAGTGTAAACACGGTTGACACCTCAAGTACATAGAATATAAACCAGGTATTTGCGATGACATTCAAAAGTAGGGTTTTATTATTTCATGTGACAAAACATTCCAGAAACACAATAAACCTAGGAAATGTAAACTTGTTTTAGTTAATGCACATTAAGGTTGACTTAAGCATGAATGCTTTGCAGTGCATATGATGAAATGGCATGTTTTAGTTAATATAACACTAGAGGTGTTACAATTCTCCCTGCGGTTTGCAAAATATCTAACTTGAGTCCTCTACTTGTTTGATGCATTAAGTTATAGGCGTTGTTTTATACCGTTGCTGCATTACTTATATTCCTTGCCACTGTTATACTTCAACCCTGTTAGGTTCAGGTGCAATTATCTGCTTAGCCCTACTTTAACTAGATCGGTAGAAGTCGGATGATTTTCTGTCATCCGTAAGTTATAGGTGGTTACTCAAAATGGTTGAATACATTGTTATTTTGGATAACCATGTGGAGATAATAAATCGAGACCGGGCGGAATTGGTGTTGGGACTGAACTGGAGGTTCGGTGAGGTTATCCCGTCTGTGCCGAACTAGGACCCCGTCCGTTGTACGTCCTCAAGTCATATTGAATTTATGCCTCACATTTCGCTGGAAGGATAAGTCGTTCTGACCGCGAAGCCTGAGTTTGATTTAGACCGGGAGTCGACCTGCTGTACGCATCGTATTGGAGAAGATGGGAGACCATGGGTTACGCGAAGAGTAAGTCCGAGGTCAGGGTCACCCTGAATAAGGCAGCCAGGTGGTTCCTGGATACGATGGTACCTATTGATCCCGTGACTTATCCGAATTGAATCTTCGGTGATCTGTAGCTCACTTTAGCGGTTTGTGTGAGGAGTACCCCACAAGCTGGTTAGTAATCAATTATAATCGCCATCATTCCTGGACAGTGAACACTTGACTTGAGCAGCGGCATCGTAGTAATAACTTGAATAAAGAGATGAGATGGTTGAGCCGTGATGTTGAAAGGCACTCAACCGGAATTGGTTACTATTCTTGTTGAATAATTCTTACCATGCTTGTTTAGTACAGTGCTAATTTAGCATGATAAGGTTAATCAAATTAAAATACAATGCTAGAAGGTTATGATCAATTATTTCTTTAATGCAAGCTTTTCTGCAACTGATGAGTCAGCTATCCTACTTATATAGCCTTGCATACTCCTTAGAGTCAATTTATTTTTGTTTATGACGGGTAAGTCTAGCTGAGTACATTCTCGTACTCAGGGTTTTATTTTTCCATGTTGTTGCAGATGGTGAGATGTTTTATGGCTATTGCGAGCACTGCTTCTACCCCACGTTGGGTGATGACTAGACCTTGGGCATGGTCACTCTACTCTACCTTATGCTTTTGCTGGATATTGACTGAGGACCTGGCACTGTATTTGAACTAAGTGTGTGTGTGGATTTGAACTAAATCGCTTCTGCTTTATTTCGAATTTGAACTTGGGTTGTAATAACTTATTTCGAACTCCGATGTGTTAAACTATGTGCGAACTATGTATGTTGTGAATGGTGACGGCTAAACTTATTACGATCTTGGCTATGCCGGAAAGTTTAAAATCCTTCGAGATTTTGGTATGACTACCGGGTTTATTAGGTCTCAATCATGTAAGTTTGATATCTAATGGTGAATTACGTGCTTGTGCTCTAATAAATTGGTCAGTTCTGTTACATCTTCCTTGGGATCTGGTGCGACAACGTTAAACTTTCCGTTAACGTAATCTATACGATAAAATGATATGCTTCAACATGATGGAATAGTAAACATGATGCTCGATGGATGCATGACCAGATTAAGGACTTGAGTACAACTTTTCTTCACGATAAAGTTGTAAGCCAACAAAAAATTTCTAAGTTCATAAGGGTTAACTACTTCATTAGTGAAGTTTATTAAACACATAAAATAACGTTAATTAAACCCTAATGACATGATCCAGGTAAGCGCAAATAATTAATTAAAGTGCCAAAGGTCATCAAAGTTAATGACCCATGGTCATCAAGCAATCCCAAAGTCAAACAAGCCTATAATAATTAATCATGATTAAAGGGGTTAATTAATTAATTAAAAGCATAAAATAAAGGTATAAAATTAAAGGTGTCTAATTGAGCCCAAAATTTTATTTTGAAAATATCTTGGTCTAATTAGATGGCAGAACAAATTTTAGAAATAAAAGCCAATTATTTTATTTATTAAAAATCATAGAAGATGTATTTTTTAATTAAAAAGACTAATTTTAACTTATGCAAAAAGTACTCAAATTTGGCATTTAATATTTTTCCTAGATAGAGAACATTATAAAGAACATACACAACAATTTTTAGAATTTTTAGAGCTATACATGAATTACTATGAATTATGGAAGAAAATGACATTTAAATCATTTTCTGAAAATAGAAAAAAAGAGGAACATTGTTCCTGGGTTGACCGACGGCGGCGCGATTTTGACTGGTGATATCTCGCCGACGGCGAGGTCTCCGGTGACCGGACTTTGACCTACAGCCTCAGCAATACACGGCGAGTCGATTGGAGTAGCTAATGAAATGGCGGAGCAAGAGCAGCAGGCTCGCCGGCGGCCATGGCGGCACGGCGGAGCTCGGGCGCGGCGGCAAAGCTCACCGGAGGCTTCTCCGGCAATGGCGAGTGCATGAGCATGATCTACACATCCACGTGAATACGATAGGCAACAAAATGGGGTCATTCCTGACCCCTAGCCAAGATGGCCATGCGCGCGGCGGCGGGCAAGGCGGAGCACCGGCGGCGAGCATGTACGTCGGCAACTACAGTGCGGTAACGGTGAAACGGAGGGCGTGGATAGTCATAGGAGCTCACTGCGGTGATGAGGCGCATGCTAGGGGGCTTGGAGGTGGACTGAGTCGAGTTGCAGACGGCGGCGTTGATGGCGGCAGTGGTGCTCCGGCGGTGCTCCGGCGGCAAGGTCCGCGTCAAGACGGCTCCTGTGCACCAGAGAGCGAACCAAGGTGCGCATGAGGGATAGGAGAAGATGAAGAACACGATAGGAAGGTTAATGAAGATAAGTGATCAACTTCGGCGGCGGTAGACGGTGGCGATTTCACGGCGGCTTTGCTGCCGGCCGCGAAGAAGAAGACGACGGCCTGGGCGATTCGAGTGGCGAGAGCTGGCGCGAGCTAGGTCAAACTGAGCGCAAGGATGTGGCGGAGCTTTTGGCAAGAGCAAGTGGGCGATGATGGAGCGACGGCGATGAATTTTGCCGGCGGAGGACAATCGTCGGCGGTGGCAGCAGGGAAGAAAAAGAAGACGACGATGGCCGGCTGCACCTATATATAGAGCAGAGTGGAGCTGGAAAGGTGGCTGGCTGCTTCGCGAAGTCGTCCACGTCGTCGGCTGCACGCGCGGGCACGAGAAGGCACTCGACGGCCACGGCGGACGCCGGCATGTGCGCGACGGCCATGGAGACGATAAGGAACAGAGGGGGAATCGATGATGATGACGTCAGCATTACTGTAGCAGATGATGTCACTCGGTAAAATTTATAAATTACTCCAGATTTTACATAAGAACTTAAAAAATCCAAAAATATCATTTACATAACTTTTCAAGAGCTACATTTTTCATTTTAACAAGAATTTTCAAATTTTGCTTAGTTTTGGAATTTAAATTCAAATTAAAAAGAGAAACAAAACCCTAGAAACAAATATTTGAAATTAATTTTGATTTTTCAATAAAACTTTAAAATCTTCAAATATATGAAATGCTCAAATTTTAAAACCAAGCATTTTTTATATATAAAGTTTTCCCAAATTATGCATAAATTTTGAATTATGGTTTTAAAATAAAAAATGAACAAATGCTAGAAAACTGTATTTTTAAATTTATTTGAAATTATTTTTGGAAACTTGAAAACTTTGAATACCAAACTTGTAGCTCTTGTCAAGATATACAAACTATGTTTTGAGAGTATCTTTAAATTCTTTATAAATTTTGAAATATAGAAAAGGAGATAAAATAAGATTTTGAAATAAAGGGCTTTTAAAACTGAACTCAAACTTGATTTGGTTTCTAAATTAATTGATTGGTCATTAGTGATCACAAACATTATCCAAGGATATTTTTAGGTCAATGACCCAATGACACCCTTGGTTGACCAAGTTGACTTTTAAAAAACATTTTTATAGCTTTCTGATTTGAATTTAAATTTGAATCGCAAGACTTGGGAATAAGCTTTGAAATCCAAATTCAACTTCAAATATAGAAATCATTTTTAAGGGTTGGACTTAGATTTATACACTATGCTTGACACTAGTGTAAACACTGTTTACACCTCAAGTACATAGAGTATAAACTAAGTATTTGAGATGTCATTCGAAAGTAGGGTTTTATGATTTCATGTGACATAACATTTTAGAAACACAAACAACCTATGAAATGCAAACTTGTTTTAGTGTATGCATATCAAGGTTGACCTAAACATGAATGTTTTGCAATGTATATGATGACATGGCAGGTTTTAGTTGATATAACAGCAGGGGTGTTACACGAAGGGTGTAGCTAAGATTAAGTGGGCCACCAACCTGGCGAGTAGCCAACTCATGGGCAGCTTTTGGCCTAATTCTGCATCATCTGCTGTTTCAATTTCAAAAGTTTATAACTGTGAAATTTTTCTTTGTGATACCATTAAGTGTAAGGTTTTTGGCAGGTGTAGTGCATGATTGTGTTCCAAAACCAGCTCAAACACTTTCAGATTTCCATTCTCTCGATCCATTATCAGATTCATGTGGACTTGATAGTCAGTTCTAGTTTCAGCACGAGGACATTTTGTTAGATGATCTCTTTTTTCTGACAATTGATGATCCTCGTTTGCACAAACAAATTTGCACGATGTAACCTTGCCATCGGATGGTTTTTTGTTTGTATACCTTTTCCGGACATCAAAGCCTTGTTGTCCACCGTAGCTAAGCCAAAACGCCCAAGCTTCATTTGAATTTCCAAATTCCATGATAACATGTGGTACCAAATCAGGTGGCGTTTCTCTAGAACAAAAAGAAAACATGATTCACTTGTTAGGATCATGATCCAAAGAAAAATCATTTGACATCAAGACTTCAAATGACAGATCTGAGAGTATCCATTTGACATCAAGACTTCAAATAACAGATCTGTACATAAAAAATTCAGATCTGATATGACCAATTTCAGAGAAAAATCTATTAATAATTCCAGATCTGAGAGTAGTTGTACATAAGGATTTAAATAACAAAATCGATTTGACGTCTAACAAGTAACAAAATACAAAGAGGTTGTGTTACTTACTTGTTAGAATCATGATTCACTTGGAGCTTCTTTTCTATTGGCCCCTTCTTCCGTCTCCATGGCAAGAGCAAAGCACCTCGTCCTGCAAAAATTGAATAATCCAGAAATCATTCTCTTTCATCGCTCTTTGGCAGCTCCGGCTGTGTAGCCCTCTTGCAGCCGCACTCCTTTTTTCGCGGTCGCGCGGCCGTCTGGCCAATCTACCCATCATTTTCCTCGTCGCTCGTACCCTTTTCCTCATCGCTCGTGCTACAGTACTAGGCCATAAACACGTTAACGGGCGGACTTTCTTTGCCTATTTGCTTCCTGCCGCTCGATCAGAAACCAAGGACATCGAGAGCTGGTACGTCCCAGGACGTAGTGTTCGTAAAGTTAGAGGAGCTCGTTCAGTTGGGGCCTGGCCGCCTGGGGGACACGCTCGGATTCAAAATTCGAACCAAAGTTGCGGAGCGCTGCCCCCGGGCACCAATCACGCACGCGATCGCCCGGCGCCCGCGACCATGGCAGGCGACGGAGACGAATACGACCTCGCCGCCCTCTTGGATCAGGTCACTCTGTCCTCCACCTCCAACCTCGACCTCGCCTTCAAGCTCCAGGTCGCCGAGGCCATCCAGGCCTCCCCGGAGTCGTCGGACGCCGCCTACGCCCTCGCGCTCCAGGCCGCGGACCTCGCGCGCACCGAGCTCGACCGCCGCCACGCCCGGGCCTACCAAGCAAGCTCTGCCGCCTCCGTGCGCGTCGCCGCGCACGACGCCGTCTTCGCGCGGCAGCTCGCCGCCGTTCCGGAGGACCGCTGGGCCCACGACGGCGACTACTTCGACCGCCCCCTGGACTCGTCGCCACGCCCGATCTTCAGTGTCTGGTTCAAGGGCATGGCGAGCAAGGATGTGGTGGGGCCCGCGGGACCGGGATCCCGTGTGCGACCCACAGGGGGAGGTGGTGTTCAGAGTACAGAAGCCGGTGGAGGGGCTCGTGGGTGGGCGCATGGTGCTGGAGGCGATGGCGCTCATGGAGGGTCTACACGCGGCGCTTGGGTTGGGCATCCGCAGCGTGGAGGTCGTCACCGATTACAGGACGCTGTATAATCATGTAAGGGATTCAATCCATCATCCATGCTATGCTACTCGCTGATCTGATCAATCCCTCTCTGATTCGTTTACTTACAGCTCTGCTTGTTTTTGGTGCACATATATCATATATGACACACGAGTCTACTAGTACCTGCACTATCATGTATACTAATCAAAGTTTCTCTGTTCAGACAATAAATTCTTATTTCATAATTTTCCCCCTAATGTATAGAAGTCCCTGTCATGTTCAGAAAGAAATTGAGCATTAAAAGGGTCAACCAATAATTATGTATAGTACTTTAATGAATATCCTAACCTACTTCTTATAAAATTGCTAAAAAACCGCCTATTTCTTCTAATTTTGTTACTAGTTGAGTTACATTCCTTTTTCAGTTCATATTAGTATCAGTTTTTGGTTCATGTTCATTTTGCAAGGTCACTGAAAATAAAGTGAGGGTGGATGATACTGAAAGCTTTGTAGGTGAAGTTCTTAAGTTTTTTACTACTGTAAGGTGTGAGTGTCAGTCAGTTAGTGCCGTGTTTATTTAGAGCCTATATATATCAGCAAAATATTTATCTTCCTAGGGTTTTTTAGGTAATGACCTTTTATCTTCCCATTTAAGATTTTGATGGGTCTATAACAGTACTCGCAGCTACAGTATTTCAGGCAACTAATAACACATCGAAGTTAAGAAAGTCCCTAGCTGGAATGAAGGAAACACCTTAGGATGAATTGAAAAAAATATTATGTATTCTTCCATACCATGTTTTATTTATTTCTTATAATGAGAATGATACTGTACATAACATAACTATGTGCTTAGCTTGCTAGGAATCTCAGTTCTTCAGTACTGGACCATGCAGCCTTTTTTTTATTTTCAACACAAATACCTGGTGTCATTGTGTCAACATTCTGTATGCATCTCAGTTCTTAAGGCATTATCAGAATATCTTCCCATATGTGCTTATTGCAGTAAGTATTTAACCTTTTTTTTGTAACGCTGTGTAGTTGCAGGTGCATGGAATTTGGTATGCAAAACAAAAGAACGTTGCAGATATGTCGATCAGGTTGTCTCAATGCTGGAGGAGTTCGAGCAGTGTCAAGTATGGCTGGTTCGACGAAGTGAAGTTGGCTATGTTTTATAACTGGCAAGAGATTCCATAGATGCTCAGATCGCTAAAGCTCTTGCCAGCAAGGATAAAAGAGAGATCTGTACCATTTGCTTGGAAGACACAGATGTCTCTAAAATCCACGCTGTTGAAGGTGGTGCGCATCGCTTTTGCTTCTCCTGCATGAAGGAGCACGTGAGAGTCAAGCTTCTGCATGGGCTGCTCCCAGCTTGCCCACAGGATGGTTGCACTACCAAGCTAACTGTTGAAGGTTCAAAGATATTCCTATCATCGCAACTGTTACAGATCATGGTGGAACGGATCAGGGAAAGGCAGATCCCTCCAACTGAAAAGATTTATTGCCCTTATCCCAAGTGTTCAGCCTTAATGTCCCTGAGTGAGCTGATGCATCCAGCACAACAATCCTGCTCAAAGTACACAGTTGCTGATGCTGCCACAATGAGGAAGTGTGTGAAATGCAGAGGCTTCTTTTGCGTCAGGTGTAAGGTACCATGGCATGATAGGATGAGTTGCTACAGCTATAAGAGGAGGTACCCTGGTCGCCCAGAAGATGTGAAGTTGCAGAATCTAGCTCAGCAGAAGCTGTGGCGCCAATATGTGAAATGCAAGCACATGATCGAACTTGCAGAGGGTTGCTATCACATGACCTGCGTGTAAGGCCCATTCTCTTCAATCCTTGCATATTGTCATATTTTTCTTTCGAGGAAAACAGGAGAGGCAAGCCTCTACTGAGGCATATTGTCATAATATTTGTAAAAGAAAAGAAAAATCTTTACTGATATGTGTTATGAAGTTTCCCTACCGACCTACACATCATGTCAGAAATACTCAAAATCTGGTAACGTTAAAGCCTTGGCTGTATCTCTGATTCTCTGTTGTTGCTTGTTACAGGTGCGGCTATGAATTCTGCTACAACTGTGGGAAAGAATGGAAGGAGAAGAAAGCAACCTGCTCCTGCCCACTGTGGGACGAGCGCAATATAATTGATGATGATAGTGAGGATGACTACTACGGTGCAGAGGAGGATGGCTACTACGATGAAGAATACTATAACTACTATCGTGAAGACTACCATGACTACTATGGTGATGATGAAGACGTCGATGACGACGGTAGGCATTTGGTATAATTGGGTTTACTGGCATCAAAAAAATGGAGGGTCCGGTCCACCACAGCAACCACTGGGGTCAACTTCCAGAAATTTCACTGATTGTTTCTCCGCAGAGAGGCCATCTGTTTTTTTTTGTGTCGGCCATACGTCGCGAGGTTTGGCTTGCATAGCCTGATGTGCAGCAATTCACTTGTGGGGGCGTCGGAACAGATCCTGACGAAGCGCCTTGATCTTGTTGCTGATCGCTGCGTCTCTTTAGTATGTTTCACAGTACATGATCTGTACATCAAACTTTTCTGTGCTGGTAGATGATCGTCTATCTCCGGAGGAACATATTTCAGTATGGAGTAGAACAACGAGCTACTCCTTGTTCTTGCTTATAAACTGTCAAGGCACGTGAGTACGGTGAGTTAACAGTAAACCAACCAAGGAGATGTGAAAGACGAAACACAGCAACCAAGGAAAAAAAGGTTACTACGTGACTTCCCCTGGTCAAGGTTTTGGTGGAGTCACACGGGGTAACCTGGTCGTTACTTTAGTGAGTATACGGCCAAAGTGCTCCATGTTAAGAGCAACTTCAACAAACTCCAAATTCTGTCTAATTGGTTTATTCATTCAAATATCTCACTAGCCAAAGATAGAAAAAAACAAGAATGACTCACTAGAATAAAAATAAAAAAATATAGAAAAATTGTTGGAGAATGAAAAAAAATAAAAGACAATTTTATACAAATGACTCTTAGACAACGATTTAGAGAGTAAAATTTAGAGTAACTCTTGGGTAGTTTCAACTGTAGAAGTTGCTTCTTAAAGTCACATGTGCATGCAAATTGCCTTTGCCAACTTATTCAGACGTGGAACAAGTGTTCGACCAAATTACTCTATTGTATACATCTTCCTTCCCAAATTATAAGTTATTTTGTGTACAAGTTATTTTGTGTGTTCTAGATTCATAGTTTTTATGGAGTATTATGCATGATATATACTGAGATATACATAACAAAACCATGTTAAAAATGCCAAAATGATTTATGATTTGAAGTGGAAGGACTGTATAGCTACTCATGTGACACAAAATTAGCGTTTTTATCAGATTTGTATTCAAAAAATACCCACTATATTCTAAATTATAAATCATTTGAAGAATCTTCGAATGTTATAGAAATAAATATATAAAATTATGACATCAAATAGATATTACTGTAGAAATATAATTAATAAAGAATCTTACCATATAAATTTGATCAAACTTTTAATAGTTTACTCTCCAAGATTCTTAAAGTGATTTACAATTTGGGATGGAAAGAATACTTACATATGACTAAAACTTTTTGTCTCGTAAAAAGACATTAATGGATTACCATTAACTAAAGATTTACTGAAATGAAACAAATAGACCTGATAAATTTGCAGATAAGGAGTACGACGCTACCCACTGTCTTTCGCAGAAGAATTTACCGTTTCAAAAGATTTCGATGAAGAATGCCGTGGAATTCTAGGTGTAGGGGAGATTGATCGCTTTGCATTCGTGTCCACCATCCATGATCTCACCTGTCAGTGGAAGGCGGTAGTGACAGACAACAGGAAGAAATCAGCAAGGCAGCAGACGACCTACGTGGACGACAACCTGCGCTGCGAAGCCAAGTAGCCAAAAACCCAACACGCAACAACCCAAACATCCGTTGGGGCCTGGCACCAACGGGCCCCAACGGATTCAAAATTCGAACCAAAGGTGCAGACGCAGCCCCCGGGGCACCAATCATTAGCGATCGCCCGCGACCATGGCCGGCGATGGAGATGAATACGGCCTCGCCGCCCTCCTCGATCCGGTCACTCTGTCCTCCATCTCCAACCTCGACCTCGCCTTCAAGCTCCAGGTTGCCGAGACCATCCAGGCCTCTATGGAGTCGTCGGACGCCGCTTACGCCCTTGCGCTCCAGACCGCCGACCTCGCGCGTACCGAGCTCGACCGCCGCCACGGCCGGGCCTACCAAGCCAGCTCCGCGGCCTCCGCGCACGACGCCGTCTTCGCGCGGCAGCTCGCCGCCGTTCCGGAGGACCGCCGCGCCCACGACGGCGACTACTTCGATCGCCCCCTGGATTCATCGGACTCGTCAGCACGCCCGCTCTTCAGTGTATGGTTCAAGGGCATGGTGAGCAAGGATGTGGTGGAGCCGGGGGACCGGGATCCCGGCGTCGCAGTGCTCGCGGCGGCCGTTTGCGACTCACAGGGGGAGGTGGTGATCAGAATACAGAAGCCGGTGGAGGGGCTCGTGGGTGGGCGCGAGGTGCTCGAGGCAATGACGCTTATGGAGGGTCTACACGCGGCACTTGGATTGGGCATCCGCGGTGTCGAGGTCGTCACCGACTACTGGACGCTGTGCAACCATGTAAGGGATTCTATCCATCATCCATGCCCCTCGCTAATACTCTACATCTTATCAATATCTCTGACACGTTTGCTTACGGTTCTACTTGTTTTTGGTGCATATATATATATATATATATATATATATATATATATATATATATATATGATGCTACTATGACCTGCAATGTCATGCATACTGATTACTTAAGTTTCCCTGTTCAGACAATAAATTATTATTTCATCATGTTTTTCCCCTAATTTGTAGAATTCCCTGTCATGTTCACAAAGAAGTTTAGCATGAAAAGGGCCAACCAATAATTATGTATACTTGTAAGTTTGTTAGTATGTATACTTGTAAGTTTGTTAGTTGAGTTAGGATTCCTTTCTCAGTTCATAGTAGAATCAACGGTTCATGTTCATTTGCAAGGCAACTGAAAATATAGCGAGGGTGGATGATGGTGAAAGGTTTGAGGTGAAGTTCACATGTTTTGCTACTGTAAGGTGTTAGTCAGTTAGTGCTGCATTTATTTAGATCCTATATATACATACCAGAAAAATATTAACCTTCTGTTGGGCTATATGTAACATGTGTGTGTGAATTAGGCCCAGCCCATGTATTGTCTATATATATGTAAAGACTGAGGCTGTACTCTGTATTGGCCATTTTAGAAATTTCCCAACACATCTCTTCATGGTGTCGAAGCTGCTGTCCTGGGGGATGGAGGCGACTGCCTGCTCAACCTCGTCGGTGTGACGGTGGCCGGCGGAGAGGCGTCAAGGGGCAGAGCAGCGAGTTTCTCAGGTGAAGCAGAGGGCGGCAGTAGGTTTGTGGTGTGGAGACGGTGGGACCATGCATCAGGTCGCGTACAAGAGGAGCAGTGGCAACTGCAATAGGAGGTAATCCCGAGTGGTATTTTGTGCTTTCTTCTGATTTTGGGAAAACAGAGAAGTGGAAGGAGAGTATCATTTCTGTTGGAGGAGCTGTTGAAAGGTGCAGCAACAGTTTGCTTGAAGAGGAAAGAGAGTTGCCACTGTCAGTAGGAAGAGGAGGTGAACTTGTTGTTTGTGCTGTGTCGGCTGTGATTCAGAGAGAAGTCATAGGCGTGTCTGCTTGCTGGTTTGGGAAGTCAAGTTGCAGGCTGTTGTTGGGGGAAGAAAGCCAAGAATTGGAGTATTGATTGTAACTGAAGGTAAAGTATTTGTCCCAGATTTGTTAAAGCACCATGGGAGAAAATCAAGGAATTGAGCAAGTACTTGGAAAACTTGTGAAATTGCTCACAGCAAAAAAGGATGAGGCCCCAAGTTTGAGTAAGGAAATTGTGGTTCACACGGAACCAGTCCAGAAAATAGAGTTGATGCCAAATGATATAAGGCTAGAGGGCACCAAAAATTATTTGGCTTGGTCTAGAAGGGCACTCAGGTTGTTGAAAGCCAAAAAGCTTGAAAGTTTTGTAAAAGGAGGATCACCTGAGCCAGAAAATAAATCTAGTCCTGAATGGAACACTTGGGATGCTACTAACTCCTTGGTAGCAGCATGGATGTTGAATTCTATGACCTCAGCCATTGCTAGCACTGTTGAGACAATTACAAGTGCAGCTGATATATGGAAATCCTTGAAAAAATGTACTCTGGAACTGGTAATGGAAGATCGCCTCCATGATCTCAAATAGGGGGAGCGATCTGTAAAAAATTATGTTGCTGAGTTAAAAGGGCTATGGGCTGATGCTGATTACCTTAAGCCTATTGAGCTACCACACTCTGAATGTGTTGCTTGGGTGAAGAAATGGATAGAAGAAAAAAGAGTCATCCAATTTTTGAGAGGATTAAATCCAGAGTTTGAGGCCAGATGCTCCACTATGTTCCATCAGCCCAATCTTCCTAGCCTTGAGGATGCCATAGCAGCTATAACACGAGAGGAGTCTAGGCTAAATGTGATGAAAGAAAATTCTCTGTCTCCATCTCGTCCCATTTTTTACAGCGACGGGAGTTAAAGAAGATCGAAGGTGTTTCAATTGTGGTGACTCTCGACACATGATTCGTGATTGTCCCAAGCCACTTAGGCAAAATGGTGGAAGAGGAAGAGGGGGTAGGAGGGGTGCTCTAAGAGGTGGTAGAGGACCTGGAGGTAGAGGTGGTTATAGGGAAAATGCAGTGGGCACACAAAGGGAATTTTTTAAAGAAAATGAGCATTCATTGGTGGATCATCAGGTGAAAAAAAATGTGGAAATTCTGAAGATCAAGACTCGGAGGTCCCTAGTGGTGACTTCATCAACTTCGCCTACATAGACGAAGGTAACTGTGCTCATGCATCTATTCCAAAGCAAATATCAAAATTAAATTGGATCCTAGATTCAGGGGCTTCAAAGCATGTAACAGGCACATCGAGTGAGTTTGTTTCATATACGCAATATCCCCCCACACGTAAAGAGACTATACAAACTGCTGATGGTACATCACAACCAATTAGAGGTGTTGGCACAATACAGTGCACTCCACATATTAAATTATCATCAGTCTTGCATGTGCCGGCCTTTCCAGTCAATCTTGTATCATTGAGTGCATTAATTGATCAATTGGATTGTCGAGTTATTCTTGATAAGGAGAATTGTTTAATTCAGGAAAGACGGACAAGGAGGAATCTTGGGAGTGCAACCAGGCATAGTGGCTTGTGGTACATGGACCGTGAAGGAACAAATGATGTTTTGAGTACTGTCTTAGCTGCAACAGTGGGAGAAAAGGAGTCTATGGTGATGCTTTTGCATTGCAAAATGGGACATATTTCTTTTGATAAAATGTATAAAGTCTTTCCTGATGTAATGTGTGGGGTGGATAAGAATAAACTCTTTTGTGATGCCTGTGAATTTGCAAAATACACAAGAACATCTTACGTGAGTAGGGGAATCAGGAATATGTCCCCTTTTGTTCT
Organism: Bothriochloa decipiens; assembly: GCA_023333625.1. Taxonomy (NCBI): domain Eukaryota; kingdom Viridiplantae; phylum Streptophyta; class Magnoliopsida; order Poales; family Poaceae; genus Bothriochloa; species Bothriochloa decipiens. The sequence continues at coordinate 6,468,594 of CM041644.1, forward strand.
AATTCATTGGGATGTTTGGACATGTCCTATGGTTTCTATTAGTGGAATGAAATACTTTGTCACTTTTATTGATTGTTTTTCTCAGATGACAGGGGTCTATCTTATGAAGCATAAGGATGAGGTGCTGAAATGCTTTCAAGATTTTTGTGCACTTGTGAAGACTCAGTTCAATACTCAGGTTCAAACAATTAGAACAGATAATGGAACCGAGTATGTAAATAAGGAATTCAGTGCATTTCTATCAGCAAATGGTATATTGCATCAGACTACATGTCCTGATACACCTCCACAAAATGGTGTGACTGAGAGGAAAAATCGACATATTTTGGAGGTTGCTCGCTCATTAATGTTTACTATAAATGTACCAAAGTTCCTATGGAGTGAAGCTGTGTTGACAGCTACTTATCTCATCAATCGTACCCCATCAAGAGTACTTAGGATGAAAACCCCTTGTGAGATGTTGTTAGGCGAAAATAAGTTTGTGGTTCCACCAAAAATCTTTGGATGTACATGCTTTGTGAGGGATCATAGACCCTCAGTGGAAAAGTTAGATCCACGTGCTATAAAATGCATCTTTGTGGGATATTCTTCAGGGCAGAAGGGCTACAAATGTTGGAGCCCTTGTGAGCGGCGTTTGTTTGTTTGTTGGCATGGATGTGAAATTTGGGGAATCTGTGCCCTTTTATGGCGAGAAGACTGATTTGAGTTTTATGTTAGAGTTTGATCTTGCTAAATCGGATGAAGTTAATCAGCAGGGGGAGAAAAATGATGAGATACATATTCCAGCTATGCAAAATATAAGGAGAATGAAAGCGGTGATTAGTGGCTTGAGTCCAAGAATAGGGGTAGAGACAAATGACTTGGATTCAAGTACATGTCAAGAGGATAATCCCAAGTTGGTGACCCACGATACAAGGGCCCCTTGAAAGTGTATGCAAGGAGGAAGTATAAATCTCAGGAAGAGGCTCCATCAACAATTACACCGACAGCTCATGAACATTCTTCCTCAGCCCCTCAAGAGATTGTTGATGTGTCATCGACTTCTAAGGCTGAGGTTGATGACTCCAGTTTGGATGATTTGCCCATTGCGTTACGAAAAGGAGCACGAACTAAGGTTGGTGTGCCTCCACCAATGTATGGGTTTGAGCATGACATCGGTAACTATGTCTCTTATGCATCATTATCTCCTTCATATAGAGCATTTGTTGCATCATTACAGTCTGTCATGATCCCTAAAGACTGGAAGCAAATCAAGACCCTAAATGGCGTGAGGCCATGCTGGAAGAGTTAAGAGCCCTTGAAAAGAATAAAACATGGGACCTTGTAAAACTACATGCTGGAAAGAAAGCTGTTAGTTGCAAGTGGGTCTTCACTGTGAAGCAAAATCTAGAAGGGAAGGTAGAAAGGTATAAAGCAAGATTGGTTGCTAGAGGGTACAGTCAAACATATGGAATTGATTACGATGAGACATTTGCACCAATGGCAAAGATGAGTACAATAAGAACATTGATCTCATGTGCTGCAAACTTTGGCTGGCCATTGCACCAATTGGATTTAAAGAATGCTTTTTTGCATGGTGATCTTCAAGAGGAGGTATACATGGAGATTCCACCTGGTTTTTCTAAATCTTATACAACTGAAAAGGTTTGTAGATTGAAGAAATCTTTGTATGGTCTCAAACAATCTCCACGAGCATGGTTCGATAGATTTACACGTGTATTGTGTGGTATGGGATATAAACAATGTAATGGGGATCATACTGTTTTCTACCGACATTTTGGACGATGAATTGTAGTTCTAGCTGTATATGTGGATGATATCATCGTTACAGGTGACAATGAAGATGAAATTAAACAATTGAAGAAAAAACTGAGTCAGGAATTTGAAGTGAAGGATCTTGGTCACCTCAGATACTTTCTTGGCATTGAGATTGCTAGATCTCCAAAAGGTATAGTTCTATCACAAAGAAAGTATGTGTTAGACTAACTTAGTGAAATTGGCATGCTTGGGTGTCGGCCTGCATCAACTCCTATTGATCCAAACCACAAGTTGTGTGCTGAATCAGGTGATCCGGTGAATAAAAAGACTTACCAAAGACTTGTCGAAAAGCTTATCTACTTATGTCATACAAGACCTGACATCTCCTATGCAGTGAGTATTGTGAGCAGATATATGCATGATCCAAGAAGTGGGCACTTAGATGTTGTTTACCAGATACTACGGTATTTAAAAAGTAGCCCTGGAAAGGGACTCATGTTTAAGGCCCATGGTCATCTAAATGTAGAAGGTTATTGTGATGCTGATTGGGCAAGCTGTCTTGATGATAGAAGATCAACTTCGGGCTATTGTGTTTTTGTTGGTGGAAACTTGATATCGTGGAGGAGTAAAAAGCAACCAGTTGTGTCTCATTCGACAGCTGAAGCGGAGTATAGAGCAATGTCACTTGCTATGGGTAAGGAACATTTTATCAGAGTTAAATGTGTTAAGAAAAGGACCCTTGAAGCTTTGGTGTGATAACAAGTCAGCTATCAATATAGCTAATAATCCAGTCCAACATGATCGAACAAAACATGTGAAAATTGACCGCTTCTTCATTAAAGAGAAATTAGATAATGGTACTCTTCAGTTGAGTCATGTTAATTCAAGAGATCAAATAGCAGATGGTTTAACTAAAAGTTTAGGAGCAAAGGAGTGTAATATAGCATATAGCAAGATGGGTATGATAGATATCTATCATCCATCTTGAGGGGGAGTGTTAGGCTATATGTAACATGTGTGTGTGTGAATTAGGCCCAGCCCATGTATTGTCTATATATATATATGTAAAGACTGAGGCTATACTCTGCATTGGCCATTCTAGAAATTTCCCAACACATCTCTTCACCTTCCTATGTTTTTTAGGTAGTGATCTTTATCTTCCAATTAAGATTTTGATGTGTATAGTATAAAATTATTCACAACTATGATAAGATATTTCAGGCAACTAACGCATCAAAGTTAAGAAACTCACACTCCTAGCTAGAATGAAGAAAACACCTTAGGATGAACTAAATCAATATTGTGTGTTCTGTCATACCCTGTTCTATCTCTTAGAACGAGAATGGTACAGCATAACTATGCTAGGAATCCCAATTCTGAATTCAGTACTGGACCATGTAGCCTTTTTTTACTTCCAGCACAAAAACCTGGTGTATGTGTTGACATTATGTATGCATTGGTTTGTATGTCTTAAGGCTTGTCTTTGTCAAAATATATCCCCGTATGTGCTTGTTGTAAAAGGTACTTAACCTTTGTTTTTGTAACGCTGTGAGGTTGCAGGTGCTTGGAATTTAGCATGTAAAGCAGAAGAAGGTTGCAGATATGGTTGATCAGGTTGTCTCAATGCTGGAGGAGTTCGAGCAGTGTGAAATATCACTGGTTCGACAAAATGAAGTTGGATATGTGTTAAAACTAGCAAGAGATTCCATAGGTTCTCAGATCGCTAAAGCTCTTGCCGTTGATACTAACAAGGGTAAAAGAGAGACTGTACCATTTGCTTGGAAGACACTGATGTCTCTAAAATCCACGTGGTTGAAGATTGTGCACATCGCTTTTGCTTCGCCTGCATGAAGGAGCATGTGAGAGTCAAGCTTCTCCATGGGATGCTCCCAGCCTACCCACACGATGGTTGCACTACCAAGCTAAGTGTGGAAGGTTCAAAGATATTCCTATCGTCGCAACTGTTACAGATCATGACGGAACGGATCAGGGAAGGGCATATCCCTCCAAGTCAAAAGATTTATTGCCCTTATCCCAAGTGCTCAGCATTGATGTCCTTGAGTGACCTGATACATCCAGCACAACAATCCTGCTCAAAGTACAGAATTGCTGATGCAGCCTATTTGAGGAAGTGTGTGAAATGCAGAAGCTCCTTTTGCATCAAATGTAAGGTACCATGGCATGATAGGATGAGTTGCTGCCTCTATAAGAGGATCATTATGAGGAGGTACCCTGGTCGCCCAGAAGATTTGAAGTTCCAGAATCTAGCTCAGCAGAAGCTGTGGTGCCAATGTGTGAAATGCAAGCACTTGATCGAACTTGCAGAGGGTTGCTATCACATGACCTGCGTGTAAGGCCCATTCTCTTCAATCCTTGCATATTGTCATATTTTTCTTTCGAGGAAAACAGGAGAGGAAAGCCTCTACTGAGGCATATTGTCATAATATTTGTAAAAGAAAAGAAAAATCTTTACTGATATGTGTTATGAAGTTTCCCTACCGACCTACACATCATGTCAGAAATACTCAAAATCTGGTAACGTTAAAGCCTTGGTTGTATCTCTGATTCTCTGTTGTTGCTTGTTACAGGTGCGGCTATGAATTCTGCTACAACTGTGGGAAAGAATGGAAGGAGAAGAAAGCAACCTGCTCCTGCCCACTGTGGGAAGAGCGCAATATAATTGATGATGATAGTGAGGATGACTACTACGGTGCAGAGGAGGATGGCTACTACGATGAGGACACCGATGACTACTACGGTGAAGACTACGATGGTCCAAATCATTGCGTCATTACTTAGGTTAGTTTTCTTTTTTCAATCTAGTCAGGTCTGACAGACCTTGATCAAATCTATCATGTTTAAAAAGTGTGTATTAAATATAAAAGGATAAATACAAAGATCTTGTATATTAGTTGCATTTTGTCCAACTATTGCATGCTTGTGTGTCCCCCATCAACATTACACTTTAAATCTCAAGCATGGTATATAAGGAAAGTCAGATCATGCATGTATACATTAGATTTAGGAAGATATTTATCCTATTGCTTCCCAGGAGGTAAATTTGATAATTGACATCAAATCAACATCCCACAATTATTTGAGGGTACCATAGTAATGCCCATATAGTTGCTGAATTATGGTACAATCTTCTTGGTTTTGGGGTTCTCATTTGAGTCATGTGGATGTGGGTGGTTCGCTGACAAAGTGACAAGTATTTGAGAAAGAAACTATACTTGGTTTGATTAGGACTAATCTGAAGCACTAAAAATATGGAGAGGAGATTGCTGGAAATAATTTCAGGCTTTGTTGAATATACTCTTTTATAGCTTATGTTGAGATTTCAGTCTTTTCTCCAAATATAGAAATTATCGGATTGCCTTATGCTAATCCATCTTGTATTATTACTGAACCTTAATTTTACATTTCAGAAAATTCATCAGTTGTGACATTTCCATTCACTGTCCAGAAATTTCTGTTTGTTCACTTCTCAACCAATATCAATATGCTGATCTTGTTGCTGCATGCCCACAAATTATAATTGCAGTTCTGAGAGATCATAGTATTAATTATATTGACGGAAACAAAATGCTTGTCTATTGTGCACTACAGAGACTCTGAAGTAGTTTTGAACAAATGAATGCTGTCTGTTCAGAGTTTCTTGGGTTTTTGGGTTCTTTGTGGGTGCAAGACATCTGTTTGAAAAAATGGTACTGTTTGGTTAGGAGCTAGAGCTAATATGAAACAAGCAATAGATAAGTAGAGGAACATTGATAGATACAATTCAAGATTTTGTCGATGTTTACAGTATCTTTTGGGGGTCTCAATCTTTATTGCAGATTCATGAACCACCCCATAGCTTCAGGAAATTCAATTGTGACAATACTTTGATTCACTGTTCAGAAATATCAGTTTCTTCACTTGTAAACCAATCTGTTTCTCTAGTCACTAGATTCCTTACTTAGAATTATTGTCACCGTTTTCACATTTTCCCTTGCATGTTGTCATAATTGTTGAAAAAGAAAACAAAAATCTTTGCTGATATGTGTTATGAAGTTCCCTACCGACCTATACATAATGTCCTTGGCTGTATTTTTGATTCTCTGTTGTTGCTTGTTACAGGTGCGGCTATGAGTTCTGCTACAACTGTGGGAAAGAATGGAAGGAGAAGAAAGCAACCTGCTCCTTACCCACTTGTTCGTTTGAACTTCGAAGAGAAGATGATAAGCATGCTTGGCAGAGAGGCCATCTGTCTTTGTGTCAGCCATTGTCAAGAGGTTTGGCTTGTATAGATAGTAGATAGTAGATACCTTATGACATGGCCTGATGTGCAGCAGTTCACTTGTGGGAGCGTCAGAACTGATCCTGACGAAGCGAATATTGTTGTGATCGCTGCGTCTCTTTAGTATGTTTTGCAGTACATGAACATCTGTACATCAAACATTTCTATGCTGGTAGAGGATCGTCTATCTCCGAAGAACATAGTTCAATATGGGGTAGAACAAGGAGCTACTGTACCTTTTGTTCTTGCATATAACTTGTCAATGTGCGTGAGTACGGTGAGTTAACAGTAAACCAACTTGGCAATTGGCATGGTACCGATCCACGTCGGCGGTTGGTGGGTTGACCGATCGTGTGCACTAGAGGTGAAAGAAAAACACAGAAACAAAGAAAACAAAAAGGTTACGTGACAACTGGAAAACGTAGATAAATCAAACTCATCTAGGGATAGTATTTGACAAAACTGAATACATTTTACAGGCGGCTGCGCTGGAGTTGATACGCCAACGCTCTAGCCACCGTGGCATGTCCCGCCAAGCCGCCGTCACAGCGGCCCTCGGCAACCGCGAGGTAGTACCGTTGTATTACGGCGTCGAGGTCTCGCTCGATCATGTCCATCCAGAGGCGCTGATCACGGTGCGTCCTGCTGAAAAGCACCTTTGTGAGTACGATCGACCGCGGAGTCTACGATATTCACACTTTAGATGCTTTAAAAAAATTTAAAATTTTACACACTAATAGTACGTTACTGAATGGGCATTGTACCAAAGTTTAAAATTCAAACAACTTTTATAAAAATTCATATAAAAAAAACAAATGCCACCAATTCTAAATTTTGTCCTGTAATGATTGAAATTTATTTTTTTATAAATTTTTTTAAAAAAATTTTGTATCTAAAATTTTAGAACAATGTACGTCTAGTTTGGTACTATTGGTGTGTAAAATTTTAATTTTTTAAAGCTTCTATGTACAAAAATCTGGCGCAGTTGCCTCCATGAACTGGGCGAAGCCGTGAATGTGATGGGCGAGGGGTTGTCGTCGTCACCGGCAGCGACTCGCTCCAGATCATCGTGAATTTCCCTGGTCCGGGATGTCATCTCCTCCATCCACACGATCTCCTGGCTTACCAGGGCGTCCAAGGCAGCAAAGTCTGTCGCCAAAATCCATTGGCGGCCATCGCGTATTCGCGTATCGCGTGCTCCGAGTCCGAGCCGCGTTTCGTGCAGCGTCCGACTCCCACTTTTCCAGGCGGCTATATTTCCGTGGCTGGCACGACACCCGTCCAAACCACCGTATGTACTCGCCGCCGTCTCCATCTCCACGATCGACTGGTTCCCCTCCTTGCCGGCGGCGCGCTCAAAATCAAAGCCTTCTCGTTGAGAAACGGCAAGCCAACCCGTCTCGATCTCGCGTGATGTCGGCGGCCGCCAGACACTGCCTATCTTGGGCAGACTTACAACCAGAGCTCCTAGGCCTTGTCCTCGGGCGGCTACCCTCCCTGGCGGATCGCGTCCGACTGGCAGCAGTCTGCCGCCCATGGCGCCACAGTGCCCGGCTAGAGCCCGTGCCTCCTCCGTTCCCGTGGCTCACCCTTCGTGACGGCACCTTCCTTGACATCTCGGACGGTAAAATTTACTGCTTGCCTTCAGTACCACCAGACAATTCTCGTTGCATTGGCTCCGTGGGCAACTGGCTCTTTCTCGAGCATCACACCAGTGACGGGGGCTCACCTCCACTGTCACTGATGAACCCTTTCTCCAAGGGTGTCGTGCAGCTACCTGATACACACACCATCCACCGCGGCCAATGTATCTTGCTCAAGCTGGTCTTGCTCTCATCCATTGACGACCTCTCACCGGATTCTCTTTTCGCGGTACTCATCACAGACTACATGTGTAAGATTGTAATCTCCATCTGCCAGCCATCGATTGCCTCTGCATTCCGCGTGCCTGACCATGAGCAGATATGTGATGTTGAATTCGTTGATGGGAAGCTATATGCTCTCTCAACCACGAAGCTCTTCGTCCTTCAGGTGGAGTCAAGCGGCAAATGCAAGCCAAAAATCTCATTCATCAAATGCATCGCAAACGACGTCATACACCAAACTGTTGCTAGTGAGAAACGTATTTGTACGTATTTCAGCTATCTCGTAGAATCCAATGGTAAATTACTGCATGTAACGCGACTGGTTGGATACTTGTCTGTGTCGCCGGAGGAAGATCAGACGAAGTTTTGTCGTACATTTTCATTTGATGTATTTGAGCTCGATTCGACCACCTCTTCTTCTTCTGTTCAATGGAGACGGCTTAATTCCCTAGAAGGCAAAGCACTCTTTGTTGGCCCATGCTCCAAGGCTCTTCAAGCTTCTAAGTATGGAGCTCAATCAGATTGCATCTACTTCATGCGTGACTATGGTTGGGAAGATTGTTCTGCAGATCCTTTCCGTGACAGTGGTGTGTTTAACATGACAAACGGGAAGATCACGCATTTGTTGCCGGAGACAATGATAATGCAGGTGCCAGAAGGTATTGCGAAAGAGCATTCAGCAGATAAGTTTTATTCGGCCCGTCCATTATGGTTTTTCCCCTATTGAAGTTATCCACGTAATGCGCCTCACAATGTATATCATGCTAAATTGACGTTTGAGGATTCTTTTGGCTGAGAAGTTTGATCAGTTTACTGCAGCACTCTAGGATGAAGCACCCAACGGCCAGACATCCAAAGAAATTTCAACACACTCAGCATGTTCTATTTGGAAGTATGAACTCAGTTTTCAGTCTTGAGCTATGTACTCTGGCAGTATGAATTACTATTTGTTTACAGTCAATGTTTCTGAACTCTGTTTCCAGTCTTGAGCTATGTACATATGGGAGTATGAATTTCTATTTGTTTAGTTTGTTTAAGTAAACTTACATCAGGGTTTTTGTATGGTTCTGCTACCTCAGTCACGCAAAGGTATGGGAAGGCCTTACAACTGAACTAATGACTGAACCAGGTAAAACAAATAACATAAACGTCAGTACAGCATGCAAATTCGTTTTTCAGGTGAGAAAAAACAACATGCAAATCCGGTTGAACTTGTACTTGATGGAAGCAGCAGATAATCAACACAATAATGCATGTAATCATATATTCAAGAACATTTTACATTCCAGCAGTAGACTCCTGGGCAGCCTACATCCATGGCTGCATCTCTGAATTGTAATTCACTCCTGCTTCCTCCCCCTCTCAACTGTAACTCTGCCCCCGGTATGCTGGGCATAGCTTTTTGTAACGTCTAAGCTTTTCACCTTCGTTCAATAAAGTAGGTGGGAAATCCTCCCCAATTGATCGAAAAAAAGCTCAACAGTAGACATAGAAGTTCAGTAAAATGGTGCTCCGTTTTCATGTATGTCTGAACAGTAAGTTCACTAGAATGGGAGCATCTTCCAACAGTTCAGCACCTAAGAAAGCAGCTGTTCACAACTGGGTTCCCTAACGTTAACTGTCAACTTCTTCATCTCAAAAGGATAAATAGAATGTAACAGGAAATGCACTGTCCATATGACTTTTCTGAACATAATATTCCATCAATTTGATGAAAAAGGTAACAGGAGCTTCAGAAAACAAATGATACAGTCATGATTACTGTTGTTTTGTTCAGGTCATAACTGAAAGCTAGGATCAGAAAGACACTGAGTAAACCACCAGCACGTATTCTTGTTATCACACAATACTGATGAAAACATGGTATCTACAACCAATGCCACTGCGCAAAATCGTTCAAGCACTAACTCTATCCAAACAACAGCTGAGGTGAAGACGGTAACTAGGTCAGTTTGTGAGTACTGCAACTGAAAGGTCAAAATAAACTGCTTCCCATCAGGAGAATGCCTCCAATTAAACCAACAGAAACCAGAAGAGTTGCTGAGTTCTCTGAAACTATATGAACCAAGAAACTTCGGCCTATTCTCAAGTAGTTGTATCCGAGAGACCAATCCCGAAGTTGCTGTCAGCAGTCCTGCTCTCTTACGCTTCTAGGGCAAGGGCGGTGCGGAAAAGAGTGGGGCTTCAGGTGCATCTGCGGGTTCAGGTTTAGGTGCATCCACATATGGGTGTCGCAACCTCATAGCAGCTGAATTTGGAATCGGCAAGTGAAAACAGTGTGTCAGTTAGGAAGCATGTAATGGTTGATCCAACTATTGCAGCATTTCAATAATCTAAAACAATTCTGTGAATAACGAAAATAGACAATCAGTAGCAAGGTCAACTGTATTGCCTGAGTACTGAAAACAACTGAACATTTTAAACTGACTGTGATCGTCTACAGCAAGTTTCAGGTTATTGCTAACTGAACAAAGATGCCATTTCATCAAGCACAAGATGGTAAGTAAGTTCCCAAAAAGAACAATGAATATATGTGCATATGAACTACCATCATCAATATGATAAATATATGATCTACAAACATTTGACATACAGACCACCGAGGGGACTGCAGAGTTTTCACCTGGTGAACTGATGGGGAGGACGACGATGTTCAAAGGCTCTTGGCTGCGAGGCAGGTCGACGACCAGAGGGGTCAGCCTCCCAAAGACGCCGGCGTACACGCACAGCGTGATTGCGGACATGTCCTCGCCCACTTTGATCGCTATCTGGTTCGTCAGGTTGAGCACGGACCGCCCGGGGAACCTGAATGCCCCCATGCGGACGTACTTCCCATCATTGCCCGCCAGAAAGTACCGGATCTGTCGCTCCTGGTCCATCATGGGCCCAGTGCACTGGAACAGGCCAGTGCGGCCTCCTAGGTCCTATACAGAAGACACAGGTATCTGAATACACATCGTCGTGACGAGAACAAAATGTTCAGACCTTGATGATAACTCAAATCGTCAAGTATACAAGAATGCAAGAGCTCACATATAATAACTAGGAATCCGATGGTCTCTACACAACTTGATCCTTTGCAGATTAATGAATGACAGACAAAATTTCATAAACCAATCACGATCCAAAACAGAGAATAAATCTTGGCTAAATTGGCTGGGGTACCTAAAGCGAACCGAATAATGCAGTGCAGCAAGAATTCAATAACACATGCAGGATTCGGCCAGGCTAAATGTAGTAAGGATTGCACCATGCATTAGCAAAGATTCAGCAGTTTAGATAGAATTTACGAAAAGAAAAAGAGAAAGAAACAATCAGGATCGTTACTGATTGTTACAGAAGACACAGGTATCTTGATTGATAACTCAAACCATCCAAGTATACAAACGCAAGATTTGCTTAATGATTAAGAATCCAAAGTCTCTACACAACTTGATCCTTCGCAGATTAACGAATTACAGACATAATTTCATAAATCGATCATACTCTAAAACAGAGAATAACTCTTGGGTAAATTGGCTGATCCCTAAAGCGAACCGAATGAAGAGGAGCAATACAAATGCAGAATACGACCATGCAATAGCCAGCAGGTTCTTAGACAGAATTTACGAAAAGAAAAACAAAAGGAAACGTGACTGAATGAAGAAGCAAGTCTCAATGCACATTGTAATGGGCAAGAAATGTTCAGAACGTAGATAACCAAGAATCATGCAAAAGTTCTAACATACCCGGATGGATAGATCCGATGCAGATTAACAAATGGCAGACACCAAACAAGAACTGGTAAAGCAATCTTAATCTAGAACAGACAATGATCTTTGGATGGCTGGTAGGAAATGGAAAGGCGAACTGACCAACCAAAGCAAGAACTACTCTCTAGCGAACTAAATGCAAAGGAACACGAATTCAAGAACCCAGAACTACTACTGATCGCGGGCTTCAGAACTAGAACAATTTTATTGACAGAACTAGCAGTCCTGGCCTCTCCAGGATTCTGCTGCAGTGGAACACTTGGTTAGGGAAACCCCCTGACAGAACCAGTGATTGAATGAAGAAGCAAGTCTAAATACTCGTTCTAATGAGCACGAAATGTTCATAAACAAGAATGCAGTAGATAACTAGTCCGATCTATGATCTGGCAAGAACGCCATGCTTGAAGTTCTAACACACCTGGATGGCTTGATCTGATGCAGATTAACGAATGGCAGACACCATCAGAAACTGGTGAAGAGATCTTAATCTAGAGCAGACAACGATTTTCTGATAATTGGCAAGAAATAGGAAGGCCAACATGATTAATGTAAGCAAGGAATTCTTTTTAAATCGAGCCAGTTGCAGAGGAACACGAATTCAATTTCAATAACCAAGAAATACACCTCTCGGGAATCAGAACTAGAACTATATTTAGTAACAAAAGTAGTAATCCTGGCAACCAAGAATTCGATCACCGTGGACTCAATTGTCAGGAAGGATTCAGCGGTTAATTAACGGCTTCAGTAACAGTAAGCCCAGACTTTGGCAAGAACAAACGCAAACAGCAGATTCAGAATCGGCTAAAAACGAAACATCCAGGATTGGCTTTCCTCGCAAGCAAAATCAACCCGTTCCACGAATCATGCTCTGCCCCAATCAGTGCGCGAGTGCGAAGGAGAAGGAAAGGACATGATGAATCAAACTCACCCGAGTCGGAAGTGGAAGAATCTTGTTCCGTCCAAATCAACGAACGAGAGAAGTGCAAGGAGATGGGACAATGGACTCACCGCAGTCGGAGCAGGAAGGGTAGGCGGCGCAGGCCTCGGGGGGATGTGCTCGACCTTCCAATGCATCATCGTGCTCTGGTTGCCGTCCTGGGCATCGACGGTGACGGCGTTGTTCCAGCGGCGGTACCTGCCGTTGGCGCGGAGGTAGAGCTCGTCGTCCCGCCAGTGGCTCAGGACGACGTAGTCGCCGCCACCGCCGTTCCCCGCCGCCGCGACGGCCCTCCACCTTATGTCCACCTGCATCGGCTCGCTGTAGTCGCGCAGGACGGCGTCGGCGGTGCGGCCGCGGTGGCCGTCCGGCTCCGCCACGCGCGGCGCCGAGGGCCCGAGGTACCGGCCGTAGGCCGCGGAGCGGAGGAGGACGTAGTCGATGCCGTGGCGCTCGAACTGCTGCACCTGCCACGCCGCGTTCGGCGTCGCGCGGCGCGCGCTCAGGGAGACGCCCGTCCCGTCCTCGTCGGCGTGGAGGTACGTGCGCCGCACGCGGTTCCGCAGCCACACGTGCGTCCCGTCGGGGAAGCGGTCCATCGCGGTCGCGCGGCGGTGGGGGACTGGTGGTGGTGGTGCGGCGGCGGTGGCGAGCGGGAGACGGGAAAAGGAGCAGGTGGTGTTGTTTGCAACGGTTAGCCTGGGCGCCGTGGGGGCCTTTTTGAAGGGAGACGAGCAGGTCGGTTGCGGCGTAGCTTGCCAGCTGGCAGGTGGGGCCCGTAGCGGGCCCAGATACGAGGTGGCTGGCCAGAGTTCTGAGAGGATGGCAAGTGGGGCCATCTGTGGTGGACACCGTGGCCAACACGCTGGTGTGCAGGGCTCGGCGTGCGTTCAGGATCGGAGGCATTCGTCGAACAGGTGGTGCTCACGGTAGCTTCATCGTAAAGAAATCAAGGGGCCATCGTTAAATCCTCAGATCAGGAAGCATATCGAGGTTACGACGGCAAGACTATGGAGCTTCAAATTTGAGTACTGCATCGAGATTGCTTGCAAAACAACTTTGGACATTTTCTTGCAGTTTAGGACCCTTTTCAAATGCAAGCCTGAAAGTGACTAGTGCATGCAAGTGCAACCAAACCAGTACCAAGGTAGTATGTACTACAAAACAATTCTGAACAAGCGAGTGTTGCGTACTTGCATTTGTGTACTTGATTTTTTTTTTTCTGAGAAAATGGTATAGTTTGTTTGTCACGTTTCCTATACTATACACGTTTGAAATCGAGATAAGTTTAGAGCGCCCACGATGGTCAAGTAGTGGTAAGGTATGTCATAGACTTGAAACTTCTCGAGACGTGTGAGCTAAGCGATTCCTTCCTCATTAGCATTGTGGATTTATGTATCTATCTATTGCTGATTAGCCTGATATTCCACCTCGCTAGCTAGCTAGACATCGTTGGGACGCCCTTAGGTTTGGATGGTGATGATAGGAGGTGTTGTCAGTGTTGGTTATGCCCTGCAGCCCTAACACTCTGCGTCTTTAGAAAAGGGGCTTGACAGATATGGTGATTAGTTCAAGGAAGGGGCAAGGGAGTCATGGTGATAGCCCGACAGTATATGGTTTGTATTGGTGGGAGGCATAAGAGGAGGACTCGATGACAGGGATGACGTGGTGGAGCATGGAATTCGAGATTCGTGTGCTCTGATGATGAGGATATGGAGATTGAAGAAAAACAATGGAACATGAGTTTGAAAACTATTGGATTAACATGTGATGATGATTCATATTCATCGCCTGAAATAGCAAAAAAGTCAGGCTCACCAATGGTTATGAGTTATGGCTAATTTGAATGAAACAAGCAATAAATAAGCATATATAAGGATTGAGGTTTCAACATTTGTGTGCTAAGATATGCGGCACAAGCCCACAACACCATCAAATAATCTATTTTTCATATTCGTTCAAAATGACCATTATGCACGTACCTAGTAGACCTTTTGTTTTCACCTCAGATTACTGGCGGCCGCGCTCCGTCTTGCTTCTCCACCGATCTTGAAATAGATACCTAGTTAGTTGTGATCGAGTAAGTATAACAATGTCATAGTTTTCTTTGCCAAAAAAAAAAAGATGCTACTCAGTGGGACAGTCCCAAACTCGAACCAAATTACTAGACATTTGTCTTATTATATCCTTGACAGCAACATATAACGGTCACTGAACCAAAATACTTGTATTAGAATTAAAGCAAAACGAAAGCCATCTCCAGCTTTTGTGAGCCAACATGCCAGTGGCTGCGGGGGCGACAGACGGACACGTCACTGGGTCCCAGCATTGACTGACCCCACCTGCCAGTGGCAGATGGCATCAGGAACCGGCCTACTCCGCCTTCGAATCGACAGCTGGCATTCAGCAACCTCTTCGAACTTGACTGAAAGTTGCAATCCCCCGCCCTTCCTCTGTTCCTCAGACGCCTCTTCGCACAAAAGTAACCGTCGCAAGACTCGCAGCGAACCCCTGCGCTCTCCTCCCCACGGCGCACCACCCCTCGCCGCCGCAGGAGAAGCACCGCCGCCGCCGCTGGCGATGGAGTTCTTCCCCGACCAGGCGCTGGTGCGGCTGCGGAGCCGCACGCACGGCACGTACCTCCACGCCAACGACGACGGCGTGGGCGTCTCCCTGAAGCCGCACCGCACGTCCCTGAACACGGCGTGGCGGGTGCACCGGGTCCAGCGCGGCGGCGACCGCGACCGCTACTACGTCCTCCTCCATAGCGCCGCCTACGGCCGCTACCTCGCGCTCTCTCCCGCGACATCCAGGCCTACGACGGCCACCAGGCCAACCTCACGGTCCAGGGCGTCTACGAGGCCCCGGAGCAGGACGACGTCCTCTGGGTGGCCGCCAGGGTGGACGAGGGGCGCGACATCGTCGGCGTCCTCGTGCGCCACGCCTCCAACCGTCTCCTCCGCGCCAGCCCCTGGAACACCTTATTCTACAGCCACGCCTTCGTCGACAGCGACGACAACACCGCCGGCACCACGGTGCACTGGGTGGTCGAGGCCATCCCCCTCAGACCACAGCCGCCAGTCATTCCCCGCCCAATTGATGTGAGCTCGCCGTCCCCTACTCGCCTCTCCTTGCAACTCTTCGCGTTCGTTTGGGTAGAGTTCTTGGAATCTGTCGATTCTGCAAATCTTTTGCACCGTTGCTACTGAAACTTTTATTTTACCGAATTTGCTACTGAAACTTGATGATCATATTCCCCTGCCCCCTCCCCTTGGCCCAATTCTTAGTACGTTTCGCCAGATTTTACTCCGTTGCTGCTTAATCTGTCAGTTATTGAGTTCTGTCTGCTGATGATGCAATTGTTTTGCATATTTCGTGCTAATAAGATCACTAATACTTTGGTTCAGAAGTCCAAGTTCTCTTGGCCTGAGTGGTTTTGTCCAGTTCTTGCTTCTCTTTATTTGGTTCGCTTCAGGGAGTAGTTCTTGAAAAATGTCCAAAAAATAATGTAGGCTTAGCAGTTATGTTCATTTGAGAAACTGCATTAGCCCGTAGGTGGTCTTCTAAAAGCATGGGATTCTTCTTACTTCTTACTTGAGCGCACTGTACAGTTCTTGTTTTTATCAGATCCCTGCAACATCCCAATCACTCAATTAGGATTGGTTATTTAGGTCTGAACATTTTGTTCTCATTGTGGCACGTGTTATCTGCTTGTTTTGGTGTTCCCTGACAACAAATGTTCCATTTGCAACAGCGTCTCACAATGGTGGTGCTGTTTCGGACAATCGTATACATGCGGGCAGATGATCAGGGGAACTTCAACCCGCTCTTCAGGAGAAGGTTCGAATTCTACGGCGACTTCTTGTTCGAACTGAGAGCCGACCTGGCGAGGCCGCTTAAGGAACCGATCCACCGCATCACGCTGTGTGTGCGGGCTGGCTCCCAAGGGCGGCTGACCCCTTTGGTCATCGACCTGCCTTCGAATCGGCACGCCATGGAGATCATTGTCCTCACCACCATATCACCAGGTGAGAGTTTTGCAAAATTTTCAGCACTCTGTGTAGCACTTCTTGCTATGTGATTCACAACCCATGATTCGTGTTCAGTTGATCAGACGATGAGGGTAAACAGCACTAGCTTTAATACTGTGCAGTAAACTTGTTGCTGCAAGTCAGTAGTTCAGTAGATCTTATGACAACTGAACTGTCACTTGCCTCATTTGAGTCACGTGTGTGGGTGGTGCGCTAACAAAGTGACGAGTTTTTGAGAAAGCAAGTATACTTGGTTTGATCAGGACTAATCTGAAGCACTAAAAATATGGAAAGCAGATTGCTGGAAATAATTCCAGGCTCTGTTGAATATACTCTTTTATAGCTTATCTTGGGATTTCAGTCTTTTCTCCAAATATAGAAATTAAGATTGAACTATGCCAATACATCTTGTATTATTACTGAATCTTAACAGCACATCTCAGAAATCAGTTGTTACATTTCCATTCACTGTCCAGCAATTTCAGTTTGTTCATTTCTCAACCAATATCAATATGATGTTCATGTTACTGCATGCCCACCAATTACAATTGCAGTCCTGTATTTTAGAGTGAGATCATAGTATTAATTATTGACGGCAACAAAATGCTTGTCTATTGTGCACTATAGAGAATCTGAAGTAGTTTTGAACAAATGAATGTTGCATGTTCAGAGAGTTTCTTGGGTTTTTGTGTTCTTTGTGGGTGCATAGACATCTGTTTGAAAAAATGGTATTGTTTGGTTAGGAGCTAGGGGCTAATATGAAGAGCCATAGATAAGTAAAGGAACATTGATAGACACAATTTCAGATTTTGTCGATGTCTACAGTTTCTTTTGGGAGTCTCAATCTTTATTGCAGATTGCAAAAGTATACCAAATACATCAATGACTGGATTCATGAACCACCCCATAGTTTCAGGAAATTCAATTGTGACAATACTTGGATTCACTGTTCAGAAATATCAGTTTCATAACTTGTCAACCAATCTGTTTATCTGGTCACTGGATGCCTTATTTAGAATTATTGTCACCGTTTTCACATCTTTCCCTTGTGAATGCAGCGGCTTTGTCATTACGTCACCCAGATGTTGATGCACAGTAGAAGAATACAAAAGCAGGATTTCTAACAACAACATCGGTTCATCTCTTCACAATCCACTTATTGCTGCTACGGATAGAATGGGATGAGAACTGGCTGAACTTTTCGTGCTCATAGTGATAGTTTCGGAAAACTCAGGAACTCTACTTGTGGTTTGAATTAGCCTTTTACTTCAAGTACTACAGATCAGTGAAGCACTATGCGGGAAAAAGTGCTTGAACGATTTTGCACAGTTCCATTGGTTGTAATTGCCATCTTGATATCTGAAAGAAACGAAGTAAATGTTGGTAGTTTATTCTGTACCTTGTTCCCTTGTTCCCTGGATGTACAGGAGAGGGTTCTTTCATTTATGTGATGAAATAAAACCTCAAATGTGAATAACCTTTTCTCTTGAATCCTGTTGTATCAAATAGTACAGTTAATGTTTCTGAACTTAGGTTTCAGCCATGACATGAGCTTAAAAACATGGTTTCATCATTTGTGAGCAGTCAATAAAGAAATGAACACTATGCACATGTGCAGCTTCGACAATGGTCTTCAAAGTAGCTGCAGCCGTCCGTCTAGTCTGTCTACTAATCTTTGGCTTTGAATGAGTATAACTAGCGAAAGTATAACATTTCACCCATGTAAGCTTTTTCAAACGTTCTTGGCTGTCAGGGACCATAACATTGTTTTTTTCACATGACTTAGGCGTGAAGGCTATCGATGCGGGACAAATGACCATGGGACATGGCATGAACCCTGGAGGTTTTTCTTTGCACAAGTTCTCAATGGAGGACAGTGCTAATTCGTACCAAAATACTAGAGACTTGTGTCCTTGTGCTTGAGACCAACACGTAGGATGATACTAATAAAGTAATGATGGCATGACTCCCTTTTGTTGCTCTGCAATCTGAATCTCAAACTGCATCCTGCATCCGGTCAGTGTGGATTGCATCAAATCTAACAACCGTTACAAAAGAGTAGCTGAAGTTTATGAAACTATCTTAACAAAAGATAAGAGTCAATTCTTGTATATCAGGGGCAGCAATGCTTAAATGCTTTCTGTTTCCGAATAGATGAATTGCGAAGTTGTTAGAAGCTTTGCTCCTGTGCTCCTCTACGGTTCTGGCGCATCAAACTGTGGGTACTCTAACATATGAAAAGCTGAATTGGCAAGGGAACAAGAAAAACAATGAGATAGTTAGAGGTCATATCATGCGTATCACAGCAATGAGATCTAATCAAGAGTATACAGAAAAGATAACAGTAGACAGTCAGCCCCAAGATTGACAACTATTGGCTATTTATAAAAAGCACTATTGGCTATCAAGCAGAATAACAGAATGTACCGAAACTAGAGGATCAGATTATTGGAACAACTGAATTTCTGAACTGACTACCATGGTATGAAATGCAAAATCCTCACCAAAACAAAGTAGAAAATTACCTCAAGCGCAACTTGAGTAAAGTGTTAAAAAACATAAAAGTCAAGAAGAGGATAGCAAAGGCAGCAACTGTGCAGAACTGCAGGATTAATCTGAACAACTGGGCTAAGGAAAACAACAGGCAAGTAACATCTCCTGTTCTCCGTAGGACATTATGACATACTCAAAGCCTATCATGCAGATTCACATGGCACCATGTTTTTAAGTTATGCAATCCACTGAAAACTATAGAACTACCGTAAGCTATGCGATACGTTCCAAAGTTTGCAATTCACATGGCCAAATTACACACTGAAAACTTGCAAATTCAGTAAAAAATAGAACAAAAGCAGAGTCTAGTTCTGGAATAGTTCTTCTGATCCCTAAAAAAACAAATTCATAACTATAGAATTACCATAAGCTATGGGCTATGTTGTATTGCAATCCATATAGCCATGACCATGCTGAAATCGTAAGAAGCAGATAACAAGTGCTGCACAGAGCACACACTATTGTGAAAGCTGCAGAGTTCTCACCTTGTGATCCTGTGGTCATGACGACGATGTCCATGGTATCTACATTATGAGGCAGGTCTGTGATAAGTGGGATTGCGAGCGCGTAGACGCGGGCCCGCACGCACAACGTGATGTTCTCGTCATCCAGACGGGCCGCCACCTCGGTCCTCAGGTTGGACACGGAGTAACCGTAGAACTTGAATTCAGGCCAGTTGGCATGAAAAACGCTCGCATCATCTACCACCCGCGCAAGCCGGATCATCCGCCCCGGACCCTGATATGGCTGCACCTTGGCCCGCCACTTGAAAGGCCACGGCTTACATGAATCTGTCGCAATGGAAAACTTGTGTTTAATACTTAACAAGTCTGAATACACATTGTACTGAGAAAGAAATGTTCAGAGATACATTTTTTACAGATTTCTCAGAAATATCAGAAAAAATATACCATTGTGAGATCAAGACCAAATCACTCAAACCCCTCTAGTGCACATCATGACAAAGAACTCCTACTGTTACTTCAACTAGGGCTTTACACATACGAGTTTATGACATACTACCATGATCCTATGCAGATTAACGATGACAGAGCAATTCGTAAAGTCAGCATAATCTTGAACAGACAACAATTTCTGGATAAGTGGTAGGAAATGGAAAGCTAAACAGGATTACTGTGATCAATAATTGCATCCTAAAGAACCACAAATACAAAGGCTCGAGAAACCCCAAATTTCATCAGCAAGAATTAGCAGGTTCAGTCTTGTTTCCAAAGAAGTGAAGAAAAAGTTTGGTTAATTTCAGACTTCGGCAAGAAGAAAAACGCAAGGATTGCGGCCTGGAGAATGCAATAATCAGATTGGCCAGTTGTTGGTGCGAAAATCGACGCGAAGAAGAAACATCCACGCTTGGAAGGTGTTGCAAGTTCCGACTTCCAAGAGTAACCCGTTCACGGGGATGAACACGAGGAGTTGAGAGGGGAAAGGATGGCGAACAGTGAACTCACCGGAGGTGGAGGCGGAAGGGGTATCGGCACCGGGCTCAGTGGGATGGGCTCGACCCTCCACTGCATCATCGTGGTCTCGTCGCTGGCATCGACGGTGACGACGTTGTTCCAGTAGCGGCGCCTGCCGTTGGCGCGGAGGCAGCGGTGGGCGTTGTGTAAGCGGACGTAGTTCTGGCCGGCCTCCACCCTATGGGGCGTCCACATGAAGGGGGGCTCCGGGTGCGGCGAGATGTAGTCGCGCTGGAGGGCGCGGACTCCGCGGTGGCCGCGCGGCGCGTCCAGGTTCGAGACGGCGAGGTACCGGCCGTAGGCGGCGCCCTGGAGGAGGCAGAAGGCGTCCCCTCCTTCAACGTCGGGCCAGTGCTCCGCCTTCCACACCGCATTCGCGGACGGCGCGGCGCTGAGCGGGCGCAGGGAGACGTGGACCCCGTCCTTGTCGGCGTGCACGTACTTGTCCCACAAGCGGCTCCGCAGCCGCACGAAGCCCCCGTTCGGGAAGAGCTCCATCGTCGATCACGGCGGACGCCGGGTGGTGGTGGTTGGTGGGGTGGCGCGGCGACGGCGACGGCGCACGAGAGACGACCGGCAGGCTGCCGTTGCGTGGAGGGGACCGGCGGGAGACGACAGAGGCGAGAGCACTGCAGGTGTTCGATGGAATGGAACGGGACGGTTGCGTTTGAGTGTAGGCGGAGGCGGTTCGCAAGTCGCAAGCCGCAGGCGTAGGCCCGGTGGTGCTCGTGTCTCCTTTGGCTGACGTGTGGGGACATTGCTGGGCCCGGACAGGAGGGGAACATCCAGTCCAGTCGCCAGCTGGCGAATACGTAAAGCTCACTTTCCGTTTCCATCAGCTGGTATTCTGTTCGTTTTGAGCGACAGCGGTTCAGGCTTTGCGCAAGTGGTATTCTGTTTGTTTTGAAATTCTTGCTTGTTTAAACAAAAGATTGGGCAGACGATCCATTCTGCTAAGATGACGTTTTACAGTTTTTGGAAGGGTCATCCGATGACGCGATCCATTCTGCTAAGGTGACCTTTTTTTTTACGGTGTTAGTCCTATGTACTCTAAATAATCAGCTCATGAGGCCCAATACAATATATCAAATATTCCACCAATTATTATATTCTCTTTTATGGTATCAAATCTTCCCTACGTCATCGTCGAGCCGTCGCCGCTTCGTTCCCAGGCTTGTCGCTAGGCTGTCGTCATCAATGCCTTCTGATCTTTGTCGCATGGAGGCTGCTGAATCTCGCCTTGTCCCGTGCCACCGTGGTGGCGGCTTGGCCCGGCCACACGCCCTGACCTGTGCTGCCATGGAGGTAGCCAGATCTGGTGTGTCGCTGCATTGAGGCGGATCTGCTCATCTCCACAACGTCGATCTACATCGGCGCCTTTGACCCCGCACGTCTGCACCACGCCGTGCACCCTGTCGCCGAGGGAGCGCTACCTGATGAGGTTGCACCGCCGTCGTCGTGTCGTCACGCTGGGTACACCTGATCTACTGCTGTCGTATCTTTTTGGTTTGCCAGATCACTGATTGGGATTGAGTCGCCCACCGCCCGTCGACCTTGTGCGAACTACTTCGGCATCGGCATTGACTCTATCGACACCACCGACGAGTACTACGCGCATCTTCTCCGAACAACAGGGCTGTTGTTGTGTCGCCTCATCGGGCCACAACACCGCCGCCCGTGTGTCCACCTTGCCGTTGCATCTACATCGCCGTCTCCTATGCATCGACGGTTGTGTCTCGCGTTGTCGCTGGGCGTTGCTCGCCGACGCGTCCCCGCTTTCGTCTGCACAAGGTTTTCGTCCTGCTGATTGGGTCTTCATCATCGAGCTGCAACTACACCCTTGCCGTTGCTGGGCCTAGCTCGCCGGCCCTTGCGTTGTCGCTGAGCTCCACTCACTGATGCGTTGCTCTCGCACTGCTTCTACTTCGTCCAACACAACCACGTCGTGTCCCCGTGGTTGGGGCCATCTCCCTTGTACGCCCGGTATTGGCAACACCGACGCGTGCTTTCTTCCCCGATGCGTTGCTGGGACTGGCAAACCCAGCACACACCTCGGCGCACAGGCGGCTTGACTGCATCGACTTCGGCATCGACCCTCCTGTTCCCACCTCGTCTGCCTTGATTGTGTCGTCGCCTTTCTTCTACGTCCACGATGGCCTTGACTGCGTCGACTTCGGCATCGCCTCCTCCCACGACGACTGCCTCGACGTGTCTCCATCATATCACCGTGGCGCCCCTTGTGCGCCTGCAGCTCCATTGACACGGCTACCCGACCACAACTACTACGACCGCAGCCACATCAGCACGACTTCCTTGACCACGGCTACTGCGCCCTCACGCTCGGCTATCTCGACATCGGCACAAAGGGCTACTACCTTGCATGAGGACTCATCGGCTTCTTCTCCAGCCACAGCATACGCGCCGTATCGATTGTTATGACTGCGGGGGAATGTTAGCTTGTGAACCTTTTCTCTAGTCTCACCGTCTGTAACGCTCCCGCTGTGACTACGGAGGAGTGTTAGAGTATTAGAAATAGTACCACATTATCTATCCTTGAAAGATGTTAGTCCTATATACTCTATATAATCAGCCCATGAGATCTAATGCAATATATCAAATATTCCACCAGTTATTATATTCTCTTTCAAAGTATAACATGACTCAAGAAGAATTGTTTTATCCACAAAATTTCAGAGAACTGAATGTGCTGGAAGCAAATTTAGCACTAGGATGGAACATCACATACATGTCCAAGATGAGACAATCAAATGATTCTGGGATCTTATGTTATTGTACTGCAGTGCATTCCATAGTATAGATCCAGTTCGCTTTGTTCAGTTGCCATTTCCAGTCCGAGTTTTTTGACCTACGAAAGTTTCATTCGTTAGACATTGTGACTCAAGATGGCAACAGGTACGTATCCGACTGGTATTGGCCATCCATACCCGCACCCGTCAGGTCAAAATCTATTCCGTCGGGTTACCTGCGAAAACAGACAGGTAAGAAATTCGTTCCATAAAAAAAAACTGCCCATATATCAGTTGTTTCGTAGATACTATAAACAGTTACAAAATATAAATAATTTGATTCATCATTATTACCTTGTCAGTTCGTCAGAATGTGCCACGACTTTGAATCAACTGTCCAAAATTTTCAGTTTTCTGTTGAATGCCTTCTTTTAAACTGATGTAACTGTTGCATCACAAATACAACTTGTCTAGCGCCTAACTATTTCACTATCTTTACTTATTCCTTGCACATTCAGTTGCGCAGTATATGAGGATTAGAAACGTCAGTATAACATAACCAACATTCTTATAATATCTCTGTAGTTTAAAACTTTCTGTGATGAACTAATATATGTTGCATGACAAAGGTTTAGCAGATAATAATGTCATACAATTGACAGACACATATTGAATCCTACATTGTCTGAAATAGCTCACATGTTCAGTCCAGTGCATAATGAAACTGCACTGTTTGAAATAACTCACATGTTCAATTCAGAGTATACTGAATCCTACATTTGTCTGAAATAGCTCACATGTTCAGTTCAGAGTATTTTGAATCCTGTATTTATCTGAAATAGCTCACATATAGTTTCGAAGTTATTGTTCTGAGAGATCTGTGAAGAGTTGCTACTGATTTCTCCTATCATTTTTTTATTTACATAAGTTTGTGAGATTATTAAACTTCTGCAAATAGTTGCATCATCCATAACATGCTTTCTTAACTCACTCGTGTTTTCTTTTGCCACTTGTGATTTCAGCTGTTGATCAATTATTGCACCCATATGTTGACTAGCCCTAGAGGTGTATGAGAGTAGGGCTACTGACAAAGTGACAACAATGTGACTCATCTCTTTAGAAATCAAAATGCTGCTTCGGATACAACCCAATGAGAAGTATCCATCATTTTCTTTCCATTCGCGTAGTTTTAGAAACTCTTCTGCTTTCTTGTAGTTTATTTTTTAGTTGGAGGCATTCTCCAGAAGGGAAGCAGTATAGCTTGATATCGGTTTCAGAGTCTGAAAAGCATTATTTCCACATAATGCTTGATAGTTTTTGTTGTGTAGTTACAATCTTCATTTTTGGCTGTTGATAACAAGAATGCTGCCGGTTTACTCTGTACTTGCTCCAGAATCCTGAGTCATTGGATATTATTGGCAAAGTTCTCTGAAGTTATCAAGGCTAACTATATCGTTACTTGATGTACCTTCAGTTATTATTTGTTGAAATATGAAATGCTGCTTCGGATACATGAGAAGCACACACCATTTTTTCGCTGTGTAGTTTCATAAACCTTAAAAACTTTCTTTCTGGTAGTTTGGTAGGAGGCATTCTCCTGAACCTGAAGGGAAGTAGTTTAGGTTGGCATGGGTTTCATATACATAAATTGCTCAAAAGCGTTATTCGAGGATAATGCTTGAATGATTTTGCTTTCTGTAGTTCCATGTTCATCTCTGTGAGGTGATAGCAATAATGTTGTTGGTTTACGTTGTATATATACTTGATCCGGAATCCTGAGTTCATAACACCAAATATTTCAGTCCAAGTTTACTGATTTTACCTTCCAATTATTAATGGACAATCATGCCTATCATTTGTTTGCTAAAACTCTGCACGTAACTTCATCAGCAGGCTGGCAGGCACCATTTCCTGATGTTGCAGAAGAAAACCACCGCCGAACCTGGCCATGATACTCGTTGGCTGAAGATACATTCAAAAGAAATAGATCCATCGTGCCCGGTCTGGAAGCGAGTTGTAGCTTGGTCGGTCGGTCTCCAGGTTTGGAAACCACGGTCCTGTGTTCGAGGGCTGTTCGACACATGGTTTCTACCGGTGGTTTTCTCCAAATTTCTATAGCCTCACACGTGATGCGCCCTAATGATTAGGGTGATGTGAAGCCTGGATGACTTCGGATACCTCTCAGCCACGTACAACCTCTACGTATTGATGTAGATCTGACTTATGCACTTATTGTGTGTGAGTTTGTGTGCGTGTGGTGGTGTGAAGTATGTGTGAATTTGTGTGCATGTGGTGTGAGTTGGATGTGTAAGTTTAG
>CM041644.1:6494317-6552393 GCA_023333625.1 Bothriochloa decipiens
GAGTTGGATGTGTAAGTTTAGATACTACAACTTGTACTTGAAAAGTTGAGGCATAAAAAATCCATCGTGCCCAGTTGGATTCCACCATCCATGATTCTATGTCCCCACTCATCCGTGTATTGGAGTGTGGCAAAGTCTGGACCCTGCACGGGACCCACCTGCCAGGCCTTGCCTTGGTGATGGACTGATGGAGTTCTTCCCCTTAGGACGAGCATGCATGTGTGTTGGGAAACAACTTTGACATACAAATATCCTTTTCAAATTTTGGAGACAAACATTTTATTATAAACATTTGAGATGCTAACATGTGCAGCGAAGACAACGAAGATACTTCGCTGCACGTGTCTTCAACTTTCCTTATGTACTTTCGCATGTTTTAAGTTGACTGACGAAGATGATTTCGCTGTACTTTGGACGCCCAGCGAAGATGACGTGGACACTTAACTGTGGCTATCAAACTTTGCACATATGATTTCACATGTTTCAGGTTATCCGGCGAAGATGACTTCGCTAGTCTCTTGATGACCAGCGAAGTCATCGTGGCAGCTTCGCATGAGGAGTCTGTGAAGTTCCCAGCTAAGTTAAAAGATCATGATCAAGTCCAAAGTTGCTTAAAAATATAAAAGGAAAAGGACGAAGTGTGTTTCGCCCCTTCACCGATGCGCTTTTTAGCTAATGTATAGGAGGTTCCATGGTTGATTTTGTAAGATTCCTCGAATGGCGAAGCCAGGGGTCTATAAATACCCCCTGGAATGTAAGTTTTTAAATAGAATAAAATAAAAATATAATTACGACCTGCACATTGTTTTTATCAGAGATGTGTTTGTGAACCCCTTATCCCTTATCCAACATCTAGCGCCATCCGTTTGTGTGATCGAAGACACCCACAACCATCACGCGGATGCAAAATGGCAAGACTCAGCAAAGAAATAACTTCGGCTAGAGACAATTCAAACCAAGACAAAGATCCACTTTTGGAAGATGAGACAGAAACAGAAAACAGACGATTAAAAGAAGACGAAGAAACTCAGAACGAAGAAAGAAGACTCAAAGAACTTGAAGAACAACTTATCATCAAGAAAAAATAGCTGGAGGAAGCAAGAGCGAAGACAAGAGAAAAGTCCCTAAGGCAAAAAATTACAGAAGCAGAGGCTGAACTAAGAAAGATCAATAATGAAATAGAGAATGAAAGCGAAGTCATGATTCAAGATCCAAATTCAGCAAGCAAAGACACCAACAACAAAGAAAACCAAGATCAAATAGCAACAATTGATACAGAGTCGTCCTTGTTAATTAACATTCAGCTAGTGAAGTGGCCAGCAGGTTTTAAATTCAATATCATCCCAACCTATAATGGCATGACCGACCCAAGACAATTTCTTATGAGCTTCGAAGCAGCAGTAGCATCAAGCGGAGAAGACGTGAACACCCTGGCAAAATCGCGCATCATGGCAGTAAGAGGACCAGCGCAGCATTGGTACTCCTTGTTAAAACCAAGGTCGATCAAATCCTGGGACCAACTTCGCACAACTTTGCTCCTAAATTTTTAAGGCTTACAAAGAGTCGAACTCACTAGCGATGACCTTTTCAATATCAAGCAGCAACCAAAAGAACCGTTGAGCCAATATTATAAAAGATTTATACAAACAAAAGCTCAATACCAAACATACCAGACGAAGTTGTCATCATAGCAGCAATCAAAGGACTGCGAGCAGGCCAACTCTCATCACACTTCAAAAGAGAAAGACCAACCACAGTGGAAAAGTTATATGAAGAAATAAGAAAATACTGTGAGTCCGACGAAGACTACAGAAAAAGAATAGAAGAAGAGAACGGAGAAAGAAACATGTCAAGACCAAGTAACAATTCCCAACACTCAAGAAAAAATACAGAGCGAAGACCTTTTTAGAGGATCAATCACATCAACAACACGAGCGAAGCTGCCGGTCAAGGTCCAAGATCAAACAATCAAAGAAACTTTCAAAACAACAGAAGTTACAAGGAAAATTTTCAGCAAAGGGAAAATTATAACAACCAAAGCAGAAATTTTGAAAGAAAAATTTTAAGGCCCGAAGAAATGTACTGCATCATACATGGCAAAGGGGCTGGCCATACATCAAAGATGTGCCTAAGAGTAAAGAAAAGTATCGAAGAAGTACAAGAAGAAAATAGAGAAACTTCACAGCTGAAAGTTGTCAACCATCTAGCTCCCCAAAGAACAAGTTACTTGCCAATAACTTACCCTCAGCACATGTTGCCACCACCTCCGTCAATCTATAACTACCAACCGCTAGCAGCGTGCCCACAAAATCAATGGGGCCTAACCTAGCAAAAAAATTTCTAACCTAAAAGTTCAGTAGCAAATAACAACCATCAAATTCAATACAACAACAACATGCCCGAAGCGTCAAAAAGCAAGGGAATGCAGTCATCCCAAGAAAGGGCAGAATTATGACAATTTTTGGAGAAAACAACATGGAGCTTGATTCAAGAAATGAAAGAAGAAAGTATTTTAGAAGAGTAAACTGCATAGCAGTCGAAGGTCCATTCAAGAAAACAAGATGGTCCCACATGCCAACACATTCTCAGAACAAGATCTCAAACTCAAAGATTACCCCCACATGGACGCAATGGTCATAGAAGCAAACATTGAAGGCTGGGCAGTAACAAAAATTCTAATAGATGGTGGTAGCTCAGCAGATATAATATTCACAAGAACTTTAGATGCATTGCAAATTGATAGAAAATTTTTGAGAAGAGCTGAGCACCCACTAGTCGGCTTCGGCGAAAAGAAAATAAACTCTATCGACAAAATTATCTTGCCAGTTTCATTCGAAACAGTGAATAATGCTAGAACAGAGCAAATAGCATTCGATGTTGTTGAAATACACAGCCAGTATAATGCAATCTTTGGAAGAGGAAGTTTAAATGCTTTCGAAGCTGTAGTAAGCTACCCATACTTATGCATGAAGATGCCAGCAGTCAACGGCATCATAACCGTCTTCGGCGATCAAACAGAGGCAAGAAACATTAAAAGAGATGCAAGCCTGACTTTCAAAAATATCCATGTAATACAAGAAAAAGAAGATGATGAGCCTGAAACTGAAAACACGAAGACACAAGAAAAAGCGAAGCCTTGCAAAGACACAAAGCAAGTACCAATCGACCCAATGGTGCCAGAAAGACATGTTATCATCGGCACAAATCTATCAAAAGAAGAAGAAGAAAAGATAATCTAAGTTAAACATCGACTTAGGAGGAGTAACAAGGATATTTTCGCTTGGTCTGCACAAGACTTAGGAGGAGTAAGCAGGGATGTCATAGAACACAAATTAAACATCGACCTAAACTTCAGGCCAAAAAAGCAAAAACTCAGAAAGTTGTCGGAAGACAGAACACAAGCTGCAAAAGCCAAAATCCAAAGATTGTTAGATGCCAAAGTCATAAGAGAAGTCTAATTTATAAATTGGCTCGCAAACATAGTCATGGTGCAAAAGAAAAATAAAAAGTGGAGAATGTGCATAGACTTTACAGATCTCAATAAGGCATGCCCAAAAGATAACTTTCCACTACCAAGAATAGACATTTTGGTAGATCAGGCAGCAGGAAGTGAAATGCTCAGTTTCTTCGACTGCTATTCAGGCTATCATCAGATCTGGATGAAAAAGAAGATGAAGAGTACACAAGTTTCATCACACCTTTCGGAACTTACTGTTTTCAAAGAATGGCTGAGGGGCTTCGCAATGCAGGAACAACTTTCATCAGAATGACATCCACAATTCTCAAAGATCAAATACCAAGAAATTTGCTTGCGTATGTTGACGACCTAGTAGTCAAGAGCAAGAAAAGAGAAGACCACAACGAACACCTACAAGAAACCTTCTCAAATCTCAGAAAAACAAACTTAAAGTTAAACCCAGAAATATGCATATTTGGAGTACAAACAAGCAAAATTTTAGGGTGCATCGTATCCGCAAAAGGAATCGACCCGAATCCAGGGAAGGTAAAGGCAATACTGAACATGCAAGTATCAAGAAATATCAAGATGTCCAAAAGCTGACAGGAAGATTAGCTTCGCTAAACAGATTCATATCCAAATCAGCTGAGCAAAGCCTCCCAATATTTCAATCACTGAAAGGGAAAAAGGAAAAATTCAGCTGGGGTCCAGCACAACAAGAAGCTTTTGAAGAAATAAAAAAGCATCTATCCAATCCCACAACCTTGGTAACACCTGACCCGACGGCAGATCTGCTACTATATGTATCAACAAACGAAAGTACACTTAGTGCAGTACTGATACAAGAAAAAGAAAATGAGCACTCAACAAGATAAATTTTAGTATACTTCGCATCCGAAGCTTTGTCTGGATCAAAAATTTTCTATTTAGAAATCGAGAAAATCGCATACGTAGTACTTATGGCATCTAGAAAGTTGAACTACTTCCAAGCACACAAAATAAGAGTGCCAACAAATCAACCCCTCAAAGAAGTGCTACAAGGCTGCAAGTCCTCAGGGAGACTGAGAAAATGGGCCACAGAACTATCCCAATACTTCACCAAGTTTGAGAAAAGAACAGCAATCAAATCTCAAGTGTTGGCCGACTTCGTAGCAGATTGAACACCTCCAAAGTACAATAAAAAAAGTATAGAGCAACCAGAATGGATAATCTATTACGACGGCGCTTGGGGCTTCGCTGGTGCAGGAGCTGCAACAATCATAACCTCACCTTCTGGAATCAAACTTAAATACGCAGCAAGACTAGACTTTCAATGCACCAACAACATTGTAGATATGAGGTAGTACTATTGGGACTTCGCAAAGAAAGAGCAATGGGAATCCAAAAGCTAATAATCAAGACAAATTCTCAAGTTGTGGCTGGGCACATAGAGAAAAATTACAAAGCAAGAGATCCAGAACTAGCAAAGTATCTCCAGCTATTGAGGGATCAAGAAAAATACTTTGTTGGATTCACAGTGAAAAGTATCTCAAGAAATGACAACACAGATGCAGATGAAATTGCAAAAGCCGTCGCCCAAAAATCAGAGTTACCACCAAAAGTATTCTTCCAAACTATCACCGAAGCCTCAACAAAAACAAAAGTTGAACAACCAAAAGAAGTACACATCTAGAAGGTGAAGACTGGAGAGCCCCAATTATGATATTCCTCAAAGGATTTTATGAACCAGAAAACGAAATCGACGAAGTAAGAATGAAGCAAAAGACCAGAAGCTACAAAATCATCAACAAAGAACTGTACAAGGAAGGAGTTTGCCAACCATTACTAAAGTGCATATCAAGAGAAGATGGCAAAAACCTATTGAAAAAAATACATGAGGGAATCTGCGGATGTCACACCGAGGCCAGATCAATAGTTGGGAAAGCCTTCAGATAAGGATTTTTCTGGCCAACTACCCAAAGTGACAGCAAAGAAATCATTCGGACTTGTCACAATTGCCAAATAGCAGGAAGTAAAATCAATGCACCAGGAACAAACCTACAACCAATTGAACCAACTTGACCACTTGCAAGATGGGGAATTGACATAATCGGAAAGTTACCTCCGGCTTAAGGCAACTACCAATACGCAATAGTCGCGGTCGAATATTTCACCAAGTGGATTGAAGCGAAGCTGATCACGAACATGTCTTCTCATACAATGAAGAAATTCCTATGGCAAAACATCATATGCAGATTCGGAGTTTCGAGACACACTACCGTAGATAATGGAACCCAGTTTGACTGTGAAGACTTCAGAGAATACTACCATTCAATGGGAATCAAACTCTGCTTCGCATCAGTAAGACATCCACATTCTAACGGAGCAGTCGAAAGAGCAAACGGGATAATTTGCACTGGAATTTCAAAGTGCCTAATAGACCTCAAAAAAGGAAAATGGGTCGATGAATTACCAAAAGTAATCTGGTCTCACAACACTTCAAAATCAAGGCAAATAGATTTTTCTCCATTCAAATTACTTTACAGAGATGAAGCAATGACCCCGAAGAAATAAAATACGAAGGTCCAAGAACAAATGTTCAAATGATCACAGAAGAATACCAAGTAACAAGCAAGGATTTACTCGAAGAAGAAAGAAACAAAGCACTTGAAAGTATCAAGAACTACCAACTTGAAATAAAGAAGTGGTACAACAAGAAAGTCAAACCAAGAGAGTTAGCACCAGGAGATTTTGTCCTCAAAAGAAAAAGAGATGAAAACACGTTGGGAAAATTCCGACAAAAGTGGGAAGGGCCTTTCATCATCACAAGAACAAACAAAGAAGGTGCGTACCACCTAGCAAATCTGAAAGGTGAAGAGCTTAGTCACACTTGGAATATAGAAGCACTTCATAAATATTACCCGTAGCTAAACCAGAAGAGTAGTTTCACTTCCTGCAAAGTAGAAGTAGAAGTTTCATTTCAAGCAACTTTACAATGTAATCAAGCTGTAATCTTTTTCCACTCAGGGAAAACCCTTCGCAGGGTGAGTAGTTTTTTAACGAGGCAGTCTCTCAGTAAATCTCATGGAATATAAATGAGAACAGTTTCCCTAGAGATATGTCTCCACACTGAAATATAAAGTGCCGAAGAGTACATCCAACATATACTCCTATATCGGCACAAATTTTGCAAAACTAAGTTAGCATCGATATTTTATTAAATCTAAAAAATACTAACTTATCCAACTCAAAAAGTCTACGCCAAATTTTTTGACTTTATTTCACTAAGGTGAAATGTTTTTGGCTTCTAAGGAAGCGTATGCGTCCACTTCGCACGAAAAAGAAGGGACGCGTCTCAAAATTTGCTAAGGCAAATTTTTCGACTGGTGAAATGTTTTTGGCTTCTAAGGAAGCATACGCGTCCACTTCACTTGAAAAAGAAGGGACAACGTTTCAAAATTTGCTAAGGCAAATTTTTTGACTTTGTTTCACTAAGGTGAAATATTTTCGGCTTCTAAGGAAGCGTACGCGTCCACTTCGCTCGAAAAAGAAGGGACGGCATTTCAAAATTTGCTAAGAAAAATTTTTCGACTTTGTTTCACTAAGGTGAAATATTTTTGGCTTCTAAGGAAGCGTACGCATCCACTTCGTACGAAAAAGAAGGGACGGCGTCTCAAAATTTGCTAAGGTAAATTTTTTCGACTTTGTTTCACTAAGGTGAAATGTTTTCGGCTTCTAAGGAAGCGTACGCGTCCACTTCGCTCAAAAAGAAGGGACGACATTTTAAAAATTTGCTAAGGTAAATTTTTTGACTTTATTTCACTAAGGTGAAATGTTTTCTGCTTCTAAGGAAGCGTACGAATCCACTTCGCACGAAAAAGAAGGGACGACGTTTTAAAATTTGCTAAGGCAAATTTTTCGACGTAGTGAAGGTGAAATGTTTTCAGCTTTTAAGGAAGCGTACGCGTCCACTTCACTCAAAAAAGAATGGATAGCGTTTTAAAATTTGCTAAGTCAAATTTTTCGACTTTGCTTCACTAAGGCGAAAACGCTTCAAGCTTCCAAGCGAAGTGCACGCATTCACTTCGGACGAAAAGGAAGGGACAACATTTCAAAATTTACTAAGTCATACAAGCGAAGGAAAACTCACAAACTTTACAATACAAGATGTCTTGCAATACAACCTATCCAATTACAAAAATATGTTTACAAAATTAGTTATCTCGAGAACTAACTACCTCGGCAGCATCACCAAGTATGTTGCTCACAACTTCATTTATAATTTCGTTCGCTTCACGGCGTAAATAGTCCTTACAAACACTCGCCGGCGAAGTACTTGACTCAGACGACTATAAGAGGAAGAAGTCAAAAAACAAGAGCAACCATAGAACAAAAGTAAACCTCACACGTCAAACCTTTACCTGTGCAAAGCCCGTAAAATAAAAAAACTCGGCAATTAGGAGGCCGAACTTTACGGCGTCGCCCATTCAAGTCTATAAAAGATTTATAAGATAGAATCACCAAAAAAGTTCAAGTCCAAAACAACGAGAGCAAAACTTACTAGTAAGGAAATCATCGACATCACAGCCATCACACTTCGCGCAAAAATCATAAAACTCGGCAGGCTCGAAAACGAAGTCATCTTTACACATTAATAGCGGAACGATGTCGTCGACATCCTGCGCAGCCTCAGCATGAGGAACCTGCGTAGGACGAGCAAATAGTCAAATAGATACCAAGTGTATATCTTACAAGGATCATAACTTAGAGCCACCATTTTCTTAAAACCCCTCTTCTCACAAAAGAAAAATAGCTACAGCCTAAGGACGACCACCACTAACATTGCTGGGTCCGACACCGCTTCGACCTCCAGCATCAGCTTCCTTCTTCACGGCTCCTTCTGCCTTCTTCCGAGCAGCTTTCGCCTCCTTTGAAATTTGCTGACATAGAAAGAGAGAAAAGTTAGATACAAGACACAAAAGAAAATAAAAGCAAGCAAGTATAAAATTTACCCTCTGTAGTTTCTCTCTAGCCTTGTCAAAACAATGGGCCCGACCACCTGACCTCCAATACCGCTCAAGATATTTGTTACACAATACTTGTGTCTCCTTCGTCACATTGGTCAGCTCACCCACAGAAGAAAACTTGTAATTGGCATCACAAAGCTATGCAAACAGAGGATCTTGGCTTTGTTTCATCAAATGAAACAAAGCACGAGCAGAATAGAACACCCCAATATCAACAGTGGTCTCCATGACTTGTGAAAAATCCTCATATTGGCGGCAAAGCCAACTGAAAAATTATCACGATCACTAAGATCCCAGCACTTATCTCCAGGTCTAGCTCCAAACTTGTCATAACATTCAAAACAGAGCTCCCAAATGCGATTGCAGTTATTAAAGAAGGATTTATCCTGATCCTTAATCCTTCTTTCAATGCGCCTCATGTCTCCCTTCAACTTCTCATTCTCCTCCATAATCTTCTTCTTTTCATCTTCTTTTTCTTCACCTCGAGCAAGAGCACTGATAAGTTTGCCTTCTAACACATTATGAGCATCCACAGCGTCATCTCTCTCCTTCTCCCTTTCGGCAAGTCGCTTCTTTAGATTTTCAACTTCAATCTGATAATCACGTTCGTGAAGGGAAAAAATTTTATCCTTCTCCTTTAACCCAGTTCGCAAACCCCTCATCAAAAGAGAACCCTTATACATCATCGACAGCCCAACATCAGCAACCTCGAGCAAGGGTTTCTTGGATATCTCAAGCTTCGCGTCAGGAACAGTATGCACTTCGATAATTGAACCTCAGAAGTGCAAGGCATCATCCGAAGTTTATCGGCCCCAACACCAATGAACTTGAAACTGTCAAGACCTAAGCTTTTCTCTTGATAAAATGTGAATCCACGCTTAAGAGCATCAAAAACTTCCCCTTCGCCATCAGCAGGGACAACGGAGTAACAGGATCTTGACCACCAAACTTTGAGAAGAAGATGGCGCATGAGGAAAGATAGTTTCTGTAAGAAATAATAAAAAATTAACAAAACAAGACAATTCAAATCAAAAAGAAACGCGAGGTCACAGTACTTACCAGTAGAAACACGTTCACCCAGATTGCATTCAACGCTCTTCCCACTCTCAACATGGATAGTAGAACTGGTCAAGCGTGCCAAACATACATCGTTGACCACATCATCAAAAACTTCATCATCGCTATCTTCAAGATTGAAAGAATAGACTCGAGAGCCCTCAACTTTCTTCAACACATTTTGAACATCAACTTTGCCAGCCTCAACCGCAGCTGGATTCTCAACCGAAGTTGTTTCCCCAGCGCCAACATTTTTCTTCGAGAGGCCCAGCAGCAGGGGCCTCAGTATCAGGCTTTGACGAAGTCGATTCAGCAACTTTTTGAAGATCCTTAACTTGAGTCTCCCCCCTAGAGACCAAGCGAACTCCCGCACCAACTTCGCCAGAACCACCGGCAGAAGTACCATGAGCTTGCAAATTCTGTAAGTTTCCGTTAAGTGGAGTAAGTAATAATGGAGCTGAACTACTAGAAGAGAAAGTCATATAAATTTTTCACACCTCATCCTCAACATCTTGAGATATAGGAAAACCAACATCATCACCATCACCACCACCACGTACAACCCCAACATCACTTTTGCCACCAGCACCAACATCAGAAACTAAGTTCTCTTCTATGTCCAAACTTCATTCAAGCACAACATCAATCTCTTCAGCGTCCAACAAAATAGAAGGACTCTGATTCTTCTTCAACTTTTTAGCAACAACTTTGCTAAAACACCAGACTTGCGCTTCTTCTCCTTAATCTAAATAACAGTCTCTTTTTTACCTTGTTTCTTTTCACGAGCATAGGCAGGAGGGGGCCTATCACCATATTCAACATTAGCAACTTCAAAAACTCTATTCAAACGCTTATAATCACTCCCAAGAACCTTATCAAAATTATTCTTCTCGCTCAGCACATATTTGCCAAGCAAATCCTCAGCCCGGATTTCCATAGATTTCACAAATTCTTCATTAGAAGAAAATGTCCTTGGGCGATGAAAATCATTATCCGGGAACTTGTAGTTTATATCTCGAACTTTCTTAGGATAAAAACGTTGAAAAGACCATCCTTTTTTCAATGACCAAATTTTGGCAGCAGCATATTCCTCAACCAGATCCTTAGCACATTACAGCGAAGCTGTACACTTGTACGCCTTCACAGCAGTCTTCGAGATCATGGAAGAAGGAAAAGACGAAGATAGCTTAAAATTCTCAATTTTCATTCTGGCGGCCATCGGATACTTCTTCATCATTTTCTTTGTAACAGGGTCTCGCTCCTCAACCATGGGCACTTTATGATAAAACCAGTATCTAGACCAATCTTCAGTACCCCACTTATTCTGTGTTGCCAGAGAAATCTGGATAGCATTGCGGGCAGCCTTAAAACTTGAGCAAGCAAAATACTTAGTAATCACTCGCCCTTCAAGCATAAACTCCTTAAATTGAGTATGCATCTCAAAAAGTTCGCAAAAAGCTACAATGTCAGCATTAGCCTCCTGAGATTTGATGGCCCAGACAAACTGAGCCAACCTAACTACACCATTTGGAGTCAGATGGTGCATTTGAATATTGAAAGTTTCAATACATCCTCAACGAAGTCCTGGCAAGGGAAGCGAAGACCAGCAGTGAACAGATCTCGATAAACAATGCACTCATCGGGATGCGGCTTCGGATTAGTCTCCAAAGGGTTAGGCACCCTCACTTGATCACGATCAACGAGTTTCAACCGCACCATCTCATCAAGGTGACTCTTTTCAAACAAAGTTTTACCAAAAGTCAAGGTAAAACCTTCATCATCTTTCACCAAATCCTCAACTGACGCATCAACGTCGTCTAGGCCCTCTTTGTCAGAATCCATTTGAGCCTTATCTTCTTCGGTCTTGGAACTCTCCTGAGACTGAAGCTGATCTTGTAAATCTCGCGAAGACGTCTACAAAAACTGAAGATCAGAAACACTATTCAACAAAATCATGAAAATAAAAAAGGTTAAAGGAACAAACCTTAGTGAAGATGTGACACAAACTTTGAACAAAGAGGTAATACTAGGCGAACACAACGGCAAAACGTCAGGAAAAGTTAACTCAAACTTCAGAGCTCAAGAAAAATTTTGGCAGAGTTTCCCCTCCTCTGAAAACGACAACCGCACGGGGGAGTGCCTCGCTATTTATAGGCAGTGTCTGGTCAACGATCAAAGCTAGCTGTTAGATTCAAAATTCAAATAGGCCAACTCCAAAGTTTGGACGGCGTTTGTTAGGCAAAGTTTCATATAAACTTCACGGGATTTAGACCTTTGGAGTAGGCCTTCGCCCGCGAGGGGCTGCTGTTGGAGAACAACTTTGACATACAAACATCCTTTCCAAACTTTGGAGACAAACATTTCATTATAAACATTTGAGATGCTAACATGTGCAGCGAAGACAACGAAGATACTTCGCTGCACGTGTCTTCAACTTCGCTTATGTATTTTCGCATGTTTCAAGTTTACTAGCGAAGATGACTTTGCTGTACTTTGGACGCCCAGCGAAGATGACGTGGACACTTCGCTGTGGCTATCAAACTTCGCACATATGATTTCACATGTTTCAGGTTATCCGGCGTAGATGACTTCGCTAGTCTATTGATGACCAGCGAAATCATCGTGGCGGCTTCGCATGAGGAGTCTGTGAAGTTCCCAACTAAGTTGAGAGATCATGATCAAGTCCAAAGTTTCTTAAAAAGATAAAAGGAAAAGGGCGAAGTGTGTTTTGCCCCTTCGCCAATGCGCTTTTTAGCTAATGTATAGGAGGTTCCATGGTTGATTTTGTAAGATTCCTCGAATGGCGAAGCCAGGGGGTCTATAAATACCCCCTGGAATGTAAGTTTTTAAATGGAATGAAATAAAAATATAATTACGATCCGCACATTGTTTTCATCAGAGATGTGTATGTGAACCCCTTATCCCTTACCCAACAATGTGCGTCATTGAACTAGGCATGGCGGTGCATGTGTGGAAGTCCCTAGTTTGGTTTTGGCTAATTAATGAAATCTAGGACTAACTTTGATTCTAAGTGGATGATTTAGATAACGTGGTCCTTGCCAAGTGAGAAGCTCATTGTGAATGAGTCATGACATGGAGTCATGTAACTAAGATGGAGAAGATCAAGATGAGGCTTGGCTCGATGGACCGGTTGGGTGTGTGAAGGGCAAGTCGAGGCTTTGAAGCAAAGGACCATGCTATGGTGAAGCTTGATCAAGACTTGGTGTTGATGGACCGACTCAACAGTGAAGAGCAAGTAAGATCGAGATCGATGGACCAATAGAGTTACATGATGATGTGAAGTGAATCATGTCATGTGGAGACTTGGCGGTTGATGGAAAAGCAAAATGAGGCCATTTTGTTTTGCACTCAAGACACAATAGAGGGTGCCGGTGGTTTAGGATTGATAGCCAAACTATGAAGAGGGGACGTCTTCGATAATTCGGTTCATGAGTGCCACTAGGTCAATCATTCATGTTGATTCATTAGGATCTAGTGTGATAATTGAAATTTTTAAAAATGATTGGTGAAAATGCTAACACACATGCACGTGATAATGTACACTTGGTGGTGTTGGCACATTTTACAAAGGTGCTGGAGTTTGCACGGTTGAGATGGGTTTGGGTATTGGTCATCGGTGCTTTTAGGAAAATAAGATGGCTATTTTCTATTACGCCGGATGCAAATTGTTGGTGAAACATGCTAACTCTAGGCTACAAGGGGAATACTTGTTGGTTAGCATGGTGGAGAAGATGGCATCGTCGACAGCTTGAAAATGAGGTATTTTCATGCGTCGGACGTGCCAGGTCCGAGCGTCGGATGCTGGGGCGGCGTCTGACGCGTTGTCGTCTGGATGGCCAGTTTGGAGCTGGCGTCGGACGCATCCAGACTCTTGCGTTGGACGCGTGAGGTCAGCTTCCGGAGGAGATGACAATTGGGGGTGTGTTCGCTCGGTTGAACGCGTCAGACGCTGGAGCGTCCGATGGCTGCTTCCGGAGGTCGGGTCAGTTTGCGCCCCACTCTGAGTAGCGGCCGACGCTCTGAAGCAGTGTCCAACAGGGTGCGTCGGATGTGTCCGAGGCCTCGTCTAACAGCTAGTTTGAATTGTTCGATTGGCGCGCAAAATTTTGTTGCGTCGGACGCGTCCGACGGTCCCGATGACTGTGTTTGAAGAAGGTAACAGCTGGTTCTCTTGTGGGGTGTTATAAATAGATGATGACCGATTCTGTGCCATCTCTCTCAACATTTCTAACATCTTGTCATCCTTGTGAGCTTGTGCAAGCCCCTCCTACTCATCTCTCTTGCTTGATTGCTAATTTTGAGTGAGATTGAGTGATTCAAAGTGCATTTGCATGTGGTGATACATCTAGTGGCACTTGCGAATCGTTTGGCCGATGGATTTCTTGTTACTTTTGGAGAGTACCGCTCCTAGCTGGCTTGGAGATTGTTGGAGGTGTTGGCAAGAGAAGGTGATTGTTCTTGGCCACCTCCGGTTGATTTGTGAGAGGTTCTTGAGCTTTTCTCGGCGGAGCGCCAAAAGCTACTCTATTGGAATGCGCGTGTCATTGAGCTATCTCACTTGAGAGTGGTGTCTTGCGGTGCTCTTGCGGGAGCTTGCCTTGAGGGGCCTTGACTTGCGGGTCAAGAACTAGAGAACCATTTAGGTGTGTTGGTCGACATAACCGGAGACGTAGCTTGTCGGTGCGCAAGTGAAGTCCGGGTGAACAAAAATCTTTGTGTCACTTGTTCCCGATTGGTGATTGGCTTCATCTCTACATTGTTGCTATTGTGATTGACTGACTATCATCTTGGTGATTAGCAACATCATCTCTTCACCGTCGGTATAAGAATCACCTCTCTATCTTGTATTTACATTCATAGCTTATCTTGTGTTACTTGTGTAGATTAGTTGTTCTTGCTAGCTATCTAGAATAAAAGTAACAACATAGCCATTGTGTGACAGAGATCATAATATATTAGAATTATTATTAGGAGGCTTGTTCACCATCTAGGCTAAGCAAAACCCACGTTTATATTATTTGTTATACTAATCAAATTTTGTCTAGTGATTTATAGAAATTTTTATAGGCTATTCACTGTGTAGACGTGCAGCACCTGGAGCTCGACGGCACCAATTACTTCCTCCTCCAGTGACGGGCCGGCCCAGGAACAAGATTAATAAAATGTCAGAATATAAAGCACCATTCGTATTTGTCACCAAAATTTCATTATTTACGCGTCCACTAAGTTTTGTTTTGGATAAGGAAGAATTCTAGCTTCATCACTTGGAAACAATATAATTATAGTACTTATTATAAAGGTTTAGCATAAAAAAAGTTACACTCAAAGCTCAATTCTAACATTATTTGGTCATCCAAATAAAGGAAAGAATTGTGTTGCGACCATTTCTAGTGGTCGGCAAACTTGGGAGAAGTGCTCCTTGTAACCTTGTTGTTCCCACGCCGTTGCAATTGCACCCAACACTGAAAACACCACATCTCTTAAACAGGACTTGCAAGATAAGTTTTGAATCAGTACGTAAAAAGTTATACGTTAATGTTAAATCCATTGCGTCTATAGCTCATGCTACTTCCTTCCTTCATAAAAAAAGCAATTACGGCATCCGTATCGGTCTATTGAGCACAGGTTTGATTAAATTTATAGTAAAATAATTAGTATTAACATTTATATCCCTAAATAAATTTATTTTAAAAATATAATCTAGTAATAATCTAATTACACTTACTTTGTAATCATAAATGTTTATATTTTTATGCAAAATTTAGTCAAAGTTGTGGTTGTTCGATTCTTTGAAATCCATGAATTGCATTTTTTTTTGTGGAAGGAGGTAATACATACATACATATCTTCTAGATACTAGATTTAGCTCTAGAAACATTGAAAAATGTCTAAAAATGTAAAAAAAATCAAACATTCTACTCCCTACACTTTGAATTCTAAACCATTTAGACTTTTCTAGTTATGTAATTTTTATTATAAAATATCTATGCATAGTAAAAACTATGTACCTAGAAAAGCTCGAGCAACTTAGAATTTGAAATATAGGGAGTAATAGATATCTAAACATGTTTTAAAATCTCTCCACAATAAAAACATGAGGTCATCAAGCATGAATGTATTCAACATTAATTTTTATGTTGCATTCATGTTGGTTGCATTGCATCTCATATTTTAATTGTGAAAAGTTTCATGTATTGGGATTTTCTTATTTTTTTGGGATAGTTTTTTCTATTTTTATAGAGTTATAAATCTATTTTTAAGCTTCTAAATATATTTTTCATGATTTCTAAATATTTTAGTTAGCTTTTCGGTCTCGTAGTAGTATATATCTCCACGATGGACCATTTTCCTTTGTGATTACGACTACCTTGTTTTTTAGTTTCCTCTTCCGCCCAATATACTGCTTGGCCTGTTTCCCCGTATCCGCCCCCGCAGGCCGCAGCTACCACTCCGACCTCGATCTCTATATGTAATCGACTCGATCGCAAAAATTCGACTCAAATCATCAATCATATAGACCTTAAAAAACAAATCCTTCCAACCACCTCTAATCCACGCGTGGTCCCATCTAGTGGAGACACCGCCGGCGGCGATCGACATAACGTGACGGCGATGCGGCGGCGTCCGGTCGACCGCTATCTAAGCGGCTTGATGGCCTTGCGGCTTCGACTCCGCCGAATGCTTTGCTTCCTTAAGAGTCAAGACCCACGGCATCGCGACGATCCACCCAGAATTTTTTTTTCAATTCGATTCGACTGCTTGCTGCTTACCGATCGCTTAATTAATTAATTTGCTGATTATATTAGGCTGGAGAAAGCAACTGGCGTCTTCTTCGACGCGCACCATATGAAGCACTTGCTGAGGTTGGGGCGGTGGGACGAGGCCGACGGCTACCTGCAGCACTTTGTTCCTACTCCTGCTCCGTCCTACTCCCAAGGCCCGGACCGTCGCCGCCGACGCCGGAGGTCTCAAGGCCGCAGACTACACTACACTACAACCTTCGACGATGAGCATGTCTTGCCCAGCTCCCACTTTGCCAGATTGCAGGAATTCCTCCTTGAAACGCACGCCGATCAACCCAGGTCACCTACCCCATCGTCTCATTTCTTTAGTTTGCCCTCAACTTTCATCGATCACAGTACCTACACCTACACACCAGATTCAATTCAGATCGTGTGATTAACCGATAACTACTACTCAGACACTACCAGCATGTCTGTCAGTCAGTCATTATTCATTATTCAGCAACTATTCTTAATGCAGGGCCTCCATGCTGTGGAATAAGATCCCACAGCATGAGGTGAATACGGCCATGGACTTGGTTGCCAATTGTCCGGAGTTAAAAAGGAGGCTGCAGGAGTTACCACGCAATAAGCCGTGGGAGGTTACTCCTCTGATTCGGTAAGTTTGTTTGCTCTGCTCATTGGATACGGTTCGATTATCTCTGAGACTCGACTCCATGTTTCTTTTTCTTAATCAAATTCACCATATATAGATTGCAAAAATAAAGTAACCCTTGATTATGTACGCATGTTTAATTCGTAAAGTAGAGCACGAGGATCCCAAAGGCGTCGCAGGAGCAGCAAGGTAGATGGCCGTACAACAGGAAATGCCCTCACCCGTACCTTTCTTCTGAAACGGAAGAGGTGAGTTAAAGCATACTCAAATTTGGTCTTCTGACGTCTAGAGAAATGTTTTTTACATTATTATGTGCCTAATTACATGCAGGTTACATTCGACCCTGGACCTGTCGGAGAAAATACATACTCAGGTACCCACGCTAATGTCTCTGAATCTAAACATACAACTTTTGTTGATGCCATGTTATCTGTTGATTCAGCCCATTTTTGCCCCATTTTTTGTTAAGCTTACTTAGTACTTGACCCCATTTTTTCCCTATATATAAAAAATTTGGTTCAGTCATTTGTCTGGGCTAAACGAATTAACATTTTGCCCTTTCGTTTTTGTTGACAGAGAAGCCGGCGTGATGAGAATGTAGAGGCAGTAGGCCCACCTCAATAGAAACAAGATGGCGCTCAACTCCGAAGGAAATCTACCGTGATTGTTGCATGCATTGCACTTTCTTCTTACTTATCATCCCCTTTTTTGTTGTCAATGGCTGATTTACTATCATTACGGGTAAGGATGTCGACGGGTCGGGTTCAGATCGGGTGGAGTCTCAGTGCAACCCAAAACCGAAACCCGAAGTCGAAACCGAACCCGAAACCGATTCAGATGGAAATCCATCACCAAAACCAAACCCGCGGATACCCAAAACCCGAATGGATACCGAAACCTAAGGATATGTATACATATTCACATGAATAAACAAGAGGCAACAAATAATAAATATTTTTATGAGTCAACTTTGAATAAATTTAATAATTTAGTTAAACAAGTTATTATTAACATATTATAAAACATGAGTTTTAATTTCAAATGATTTATTTCGGATATCCATTGGATATCCATGGGTGAAAAACCAAACCCGAAACCAAAGCTGAAACCAAACCCGAAACCGAACCCGAAAACCATGGTGTAAAAAATCATCACCAAACCCGAACCTGTTGGACCGGAAACCCGCGGAGATCTGCCCCG
The DNA here is from genome assembly GCA_023333625.1 of Bothriochloa decipiens. NCBI lineage: Eukaryota > Viridiplantae > Streptophyta > Magnoliopsida > Poales > Poaceae > Bothriochloa > Bothriochloa decipiens. The sequence goes on from CM041644.1 coordinate 6,512,456, forward strand.
AACCCGAATAATGTGAATGTTTGCATTATGGATTTATTATATGCTATTGTTGATTCAAGTTTGTTCTTTGTAAACATTTGCGCTAGTAAATTTTCTACTGGCTTCTGCTGGGCATAGTGGAGTCATAACTCGTAAGCATAGGACGGTTGCTGCATCTGTTGACTGTCATGTGGTGTCAGACGGTTGCTGCATTGTGTTTAGCTGAAACAGCCAGTTTGGTCTCTTGCAAAAACACTAGTCCTATGTGATCTCTGGTCATGTCCACGGGCGGATCCATGTTGTACGCACTGGGTGCGACTGCACTCACGCGAAAATACGAAACACTCGATAGTATACGATTCTTCACAGTGTCTGCACCCCCTGGCCCAAATTCATGCACCCACAACCCATCTGGAAAGAGCCCAAACCTCCTCCTTGCTTGCAACTCTGCAGCCCAGTAGCCCGTAACATCGATTGCACGTACTGGCGGGCCGCCGTAACATCAATGCACGCACGCACTGGCCGGCCGCCCAGCAGGCTTTGCGAACGATTCGACTACTTCACCCCTTGCCCGTCGCTTTGACTCTCTCGTTAGTCGTCCCGTTTTCCCGTCTGCTCCGAATCAAGGCGAGCGGCTGCCGGCTGATGATCGCGGCTGGCCGTCGGCCGTCGCAACTCGCAAGCAGCAGGACTCCAGGAGTTCCAGTAAGCAAGCAGCAGCACGCCTCTCTCTCCCTTTCGTTTCAGTTTCCATCAATCTGACCATCCAATAATTTTAATTTTGCAATTCCTATCTTTTCTTTGGTTGCTAGCAAAAACATGGATAGGTTTTTGAAAAGAGAAGTACCAGATATCAATTGAGAAGAGGAGATTAAGTATGACCCAGGATTAAGAAAGGAAATTGATTCTATGGTGCTCATGAAATTTAGACAGATATTGTTGAGTGTTTTGCAAATGAAATTCTACATTCTGTTCTTGAAGAACTTGGTGATGATGTGTTTTGCTTGCTAGTTGATGAGTCAAGGGATTTTCTTGTAAAGAACAAATGGCCGTAGTCTTGAGGTATGTTGATAAATGTGGAACTGTGAAAGAGAGGTTTGTTGGTCTTGTGCATGTGACTGAAGCTTCTTCTTTGTGCTTCAAGTCATCTATTAATTCTCTACTTGCAAAATTTAAGCTAAGCTTAAATAAAGTTAGAGGCCAAGGATATGATGGTGCTAGCAACATGCGAGGTGAGTTCAATGGGCTACAATCATTAATTTTGAGAGAAAGTAGGTCAACATACTATGTCTATTGTTTTGCTCGTCAACTTCAGTTAGTTACTGTGGCTGTCGTGAGAAAACATAAGGGTATTAGCAATTTCTTGACCATGATTCATATCTTACTAAATGTAGTGGGTGGATCAGCCAAGAGAAGAGACATGATTAGGGATATCAATCATGAAAAGTGACAAAGGCCTTAAGTTGTGGGCAGCTAAAAACTGGGAGAGGGTTGAATCAAGAGCAATGTCTTCAAAGACTTGGAGATACTCGTTGGAGTTCCCATTATAAAATTTTTAAAAGTCTTATTGAACTATTTTTTACAGTTGTTGAAGTGCTACAGTTTATGGAAAAGGATGATAGAGATTGGAAAAATAGAGACCAAGCATCAAATCTTCTAATCTACTTCCAATCTTTTGACTTTGTCTTTTACCTTCATCTCCTATTGACCACATTAACCATCACAAACACTTTGTCACAAGCATTGCAACGCAAGGATCAAGACATTGTGAATGCTATGAAGTGTTTGCAAGCAACTAGATTACAGTTGTGTAACCTTAGAAGAGATGGGTGGAGCAAATTATTAGATGAAGTCAATGATTTTTGTGAGATGCATGATATTACAAGGTTAGAAATGCAAGATGCATATATTGATCCCAAAAGGTCTAGGAAGGCATCTGGAATTACAAACAAGCATCACTATGAAGTCGATTATTTTAATGAGGTTATAGATTGGCTAGATCAAGAGCTTAATAGCCGATTTAGTGAGACAAACTCTCAGTTGCTTGTTTGTTCAGTTGCTTTCAATCCAACAAATTCATTTCATGATTTTGATGTGGAGAGTTTGGTAAATTTAGCAAAATTATATCCTGATGATTTTAGCTCTATGGAATTGAGGGATCTTAGGCAACATCTTGGCCTGTACATTGCTGATGTGAGAGAAGACAATCGATTCTCCAACATAAATGCTATCAGTAAGCTTTCACAAAGAATGGTGGCAACAAAAAAGAATATTTTTTATCCATTGGTTTATCGACTTTTGAAACTTGTGTTGGTATTGCCGATTGCTACTGCAACAGTGAAGAGAATATTTTCGGGGATGAAGATTGTGAAAACAACTCTTAGTAACCACATGGGAGATGCACACTTGAGTAATAGACTTATTTGCTACGTGGAGAAAGAAGAATTAAAGAAAGTTACAAATGATGTTATGGTACGTCTCTTCATGAACATGAAAGAAAAAGGACATAAATTTGATCTATAAGAGGTAATGTACCTATTTTAAAATTTTCAATGGCTCAATGATACATATATATATACTTTGTTTACAATTAATGGTTTATTTCTTTTTCAGTGAGGATTTTGAGTTTAAGGATTGTATTTTTTCAACACCGTCAATCTTTTATTGTTATAATTGTAGGATTCGTTTACTACAATTTGATAAATGGTAAGCATAAATATATTATTACCGCTACTTCATTGTTTATGGCATACAAGCCGCACCCCCCTCCGTAATTCTCTAGCTCCACCACCGGTCATGTCTATGGTTCACTGCATTTAGCCCTCTCTCATCACAGTTTAACACGATGCAATTGTTCTCATTCATCATTAAACGTGGATACAACATGTTGCGGCCTCAGTTCATTGACCTTAGACCTTTATTTTTTTTTATAACACTGAATGCCATTTACACACCTCTCTCAGCCAAATGCCTCCTACTAAAGAACCACCCTACGACTCCCCTTTTATTTGGAACCACTGATGACTAACATTGGCCAGATTGACGACATTGCTCAAACCAGGTGACAGTCAAACTAACCCCCATGGCCTGCATGGCTGCATCACCATTCAGGAGGTCACCCCATGGCTGCCAGCGCTAATGGTAGTGGCGGCGGGGTAGTGAACATGTTGAGGAAGCGTCGTTGCTTCCGTTCTTCCTTGGTGTTCTCTGTGCTCTCCAATCACACGCACTAGTTCTTGCAGCGACACGTCCGAGGACCCGCCGTCGGCCACCGCATTCCGGCATAGGTCCTTCGCCTCCGTGGCCTTCTCTCGCGCCTTCCTCCCCTCCTCCGACCCACCCATCAGGCTCCGGACCGCGCGCTCCAGCTCCGCCGCCTCGACGAAGTTGTCGCGCTTCCTGTCCACCTGCATGGCCACGGCGACGCCCATCACGGACACGATCTCGAACGCGTTCAGGTGCTGCTCCGCGAACTGCGGCCACGGCACCATCGGCACACCGTGCCACAGGCTCTCAAGGATCGAGTTCCATCCGCAGTGGGTCACGAAGCCGCCGACGGCAGGGTTGGCGAGGATGTCCTTCTGCGGCGCCCACTTGGGCCACACGAGACCCCTGTCCTTTGTACTCTCCAAGAACCCTTCTGGGAGCAGCTCGTCGACGTTGGCATCCGTTGGATACCTCGAGCCGGGGTCTATCGGGCCACGGAGTACCCAAAGGAAGCGGTGCCCGCTGCGCTCGAGGGCGTCGGCGATCTCTCGGAGCTGAGGCGAGGGGAAGCTACCGCCCATGCTCCCAAAGCAGAGCAGCACGACTGATGCTGGTGGCTGTGCGTCGAGCCACCTCACGCACTCGTGTCGCTGTAGCTGTTCGCCGTCGCCGGCGAGCGCCTTATTGAAGTCATGGACGGGGCCGATCGGGTAGACGGTTGGAGCGCGGCGTCCGGGCACGCAGAGGCCATCGGCAATGGCTGCAAGGATGGACGGCTCCAGCTCGGCCACTGTATTGACGATGATGCCGTCGGCCTCCATGATGCGGTTGCCGTGGTACGCCAACCACGCGAAGTTGGCATTCTTCTTCATTACGGGAGTCGGCATGAGACGAGCCGGCACCGGCGGCATCCCGGGCACATCAACCGCTCCATCATCCATCGCCTCAAAGTCTCCGGGCACCTCCTCGTCCAGCGCCGGCAGCCGCAGCAGGAGCGTGACGTACGACGCGCCGGACGTCATGTAGACGTACACCGGCAGCGCGAGCTCGCGCGGGACGTCGAGAATGGGGGTGCAGAAGTAGTCCACCACGACCGCGGCCACAGGCGACGACATGCCGGAGATGGCTTCCTTGACGTGCGGCGCGTGGAGCTGGATGAAGCGCACCATGAAGTCCTCGAGGCCGTGCGCGACGGCGGGGAGCTCCACGGTGGGGAGGTGGACGAAGCGGATGTTGGAGCCGGAGTCGGCTTCCCGCCGGATGACGTCGGCGACGTCGGACATCAGGTTGGCCGACATTGTCATCTGCGTGACGAGCACGGTTAGCGACATGGGGCGGCGGCTTCTGCCTACCAGCCGCTTGCCGGCTTCGAGTAAGGATGGGAGGTGGCCTGGAACGCATAATGGGAAGAGCACGACAGTAGGGTACGCCGCCATTGTTGTGAGTTGTAATAAGTTCATATATGCTCGTATGATGTTTATGACTTGAGCCCGGACGCCGGTCTTTTATAGGATCCTCCAGATGCTACGTGGTCTCACATTGTCCACGGATCGCACCCACCACACGTGAAAGCATTCCAGATACCAGGTAGGTAAGCTCTTCGCCGCGCCGGAGGGCGTGATGTGCCAGTAGACGACGCATGTGGTCGGGGTCTCCCGTTGCTGCGCCCGCGCCGCGAATCGCTGGCTGAACGTGGTGTGGGCGATGCACCACCGGGGAATGTCAGTCTCTGTTCGGACGGCCGGTTGGACTCCATTGCATCAGCATCACGCCGTGCCATCGATCTGCCTTCTGGCGAGCAGGCCATGGAGATTTTTGTGCTCAGCGCTGGGTCACAAGGTGAGAACAGAGAACGTGGCAGCTTCTTGAGTAGTTTTAGTGTTCTGCTCAGTCATTCAGGTTCTCTTCTCATGATGATGATGATGCGTGCTCAACCGACTATATATTCAGTTGCTGCAAATTGCAACGCTGCGTGTAGTACCCCTTGGGTATGGAGTTCTTATCCTAGTCATCATGTACCGATGTACGTGTATGGTGCACCAGAACCGGCAAGTTATTCAGGAAAAAAATGATTTACCAATTTGTCAGGAAGTTGGGACTAACATGAATTTCTTCCACCAATTTCAATTTCTTCCACTCGTCAGTTCAAAAAATTCAATTGTACCGATACTTCGATCAGACCACCAAATTCAATTTCTTCCACTCGTCAACGAATAAATATGCATTCTTACCGAGTGTCTTACTTTGAGCTGTTGCAACACCAGTGCACGCGGCATAGTGCCTAACACCAATAAATATGTAGTTTTTCCCTTGTGAATTCAAGCAGCTTTGAAGTTGCGGCACCCAAATGTTTATGGGCCGTTTCCTAAAAAAAATGATGATTGGGCCACTTCATCAGAGAAAGGTTCCGAATTGGCTACTTCTGTAACAACCCTAGAATTAGGTCACCAAAAATACGGGCTTTCAAAATTTTTTTTAGAGTTTACCAGTGTATGGTGGATGTCATATAGGAAACCCGTCAATAGATGCACAAATAGCACCCTACGTTAGCCCGAGCATTGTATTTAATTACCAGAGAATGTTTCGCCTCTTATTCGATTTTATGTGATGTTAATAAAATCGAATAACCTTTTAATGCATGTATATATATATGACCGCTAACTTCGGAAATGGATCCATCTTGACCTAGAGACCCTAGTGGACCCACCATGGTGTATACATCATGGTCACTAACCTCACTAACCTAGGGTTGTGGCTAAATGAGTTGTTTTGCAAGAAATAGGAATAGAAAAGGTTTTGAAAATAAAAAGGAAAAGGAAAAAGAGAAAACAGCCCAACCAGCCGGCCTGCTGCGCTGCTGCCAGCCCGCTCGCGGCCCCGACCGGCCTGCCTCGAGCGTCGGCCCAGTCGCGCTCGCGCGTCGCGCCACGCGCTGCCAAGCCCCGTCGATCGCTTGCGCGCGCGCTCGCCCGTCCGCCGACCGCCGGCCCAACAAGGCGGCCCATCGAGGGCCTGCCACCGGTTGCGCCCGCGCCTCTCCCCTTTCTCTCGCTGACGCGTGGGACCGAGCTGTCAGCTCCTTCCTTTTTCCACTTCTGGTTGACCGCGCATCGCGTCTGTCGCACCATTTTTGTGCATCGCGCGCCTCCGCCGTCCGCCCAAGTACGGCCGCGTTCCGCGCCGTCCGTCTAACCGCCTGGTTGCATCATGCCTCAGCCGAACCCTAACCCTAATCGTGGCCGCGCACAGCCGCCCGATGGGCATCTTCTACCTCCGCCGTCCATGGCCGGCCGCCGTGCCTATTTAAAGAGGAGCACCCTGGCCTCTAGGGTTTCCCCATCGCCCCGCCGCCTTTGTGGAGACCTGCCGCCAGATCAGCCGAGCGAGAGAGAGAGAGAAGGAGGGAGGAGCAGGAAGGAGGCGGTGCCGCGCAGAGCTAGAGCGCTGCCGCCGCCGCCGCCGTCCGCGCGCTGAGGAGGACCTGGGGGCGCCGCATAACCGCCTCGATGCCCCGGCTTCGCCTCCCCTGCACCGAGCCGCCACCAAGCCCTCGTCACCTGCCTCGACCGTCGCTGCGCGGGTAAGCATCCCCGCCCTCGCCCTGCTCGGCCATGGCCGCCACCAGTACATCGTCGACGTTCTCGCTCCCCTTATCGTTGTTTCCTTCCTTACCACGACCAATAGTTTTGCCGTAGTCTAGAGCACGTTCTTGGCAAGCTCTAGGAGCCGGCACGGGCCACAGTGGAGCCACGCACTTTTGCAGCTCCGGCCTCCCCGGACTCTGGCCGCCGGAGCGTCCGCCGTGGCCGCCGAGCCACGCACGCCCCGCCGTGCCTCGACTAGCCCTGGTAGCTAGCTCATGGAGATCCCAGCTTCTCCAATCGAAGGGCAAGAAGGAAGATGGAGACCAACGCCCGGCTTCGCCGGCAGATTTGGCCTCGCCGTCGCCAGACGCCGCTGCCGCGCCTCGCTGACCGCCACCGGCTTGAGGGTCGATTTCCCCGAGTTTGAGCACCTAGCCGACCAGCCACGTAGCTCAGCTAATGACCCGACATCCGTCGAGTGTCCGTTCGATGAAGTCGAGGGTCCGTCCGATGAAGTCGAGGGTCCGTCCGACATTCGTCGAGGGTCCACCCGACGAGTTGAGGGTCCGTCCGACGAAGCCGAGGGTCCGTCCGACATTCGTCGAGGGTCCACCCGACGAGTCGAGGGTCCGTTCGACGAAGCCGAGGGTCCGTCCGACATTCGTCGAGGGTCCACCCGAGGAGTCGAGGGTCCGTCCGACGAAGCCGAGGGTCCGTCCGACATTCGTCGAGGGTCCACCCGACGAGTCGAGGGTCCATCCGACGAAGTCGAGGGTCCGCCCGACGAGTCGAGGACCTGGCCCGAGTCGAGGTTCCGGCTCGAGGCCAGAGGTTCAAGTCTCGAGGGGCGCACTGTTCTCGAGGGCTGCCCATCCGTACGAACGAAGTTCCATCTTCGAAGGCAGGCCCGTTCGCCGGGCGAAGTTTCGCCCTCGAGGCCAGTCCGTTCGCCCGAGCGAAACTCTGTTCTCGAGGGGTCGCCCGGACCGCCACCTCGAGTGTACAGTAGCTGACCCCACCTGGCCCAGATCCAGCCCTGTCCAGACCCTCTGAGGCCCGGTCGAGACCCGTCAACGTTGACCGTTGACCTGGCCCCACCTGTCAGTGACCAGATACGTGGGCCCCACCTGTCAGCCACTGACTGGGTCCCCGTCAGTGCTGATGTCGGCATGACGTCAGCACATCCCCAGCTGCACTGTTCCTGCACGCCACGTGGCCCAATCAGGAGCTACCACGTGTCAGCACCAGGTTAATCTGCCCTTTTTCTTTTTCAGAAAATAGAATAAACTTCGGAAATTCATAACTTCTTCATACGAACTCCGAAAAATATGAACCAAGTGTCCAAATTTTCATAAAAATAAGCTCTACGTCATAGGCTTGTGTATGAGTGCATTTAGAGTTATTGAATTTTATTGCTTCTTTGTGTTGACTCTATAGGAGCCGCTGACGCGGCTATTATGTCTCGTTTCAGAGGAGGAGCAGCTTGAGGAGGACGACTACGAGTGCGAGGAGGAGCTCGGAGATGACTTCACAGGTGCCACACCCCACCCAACCTCGTAGATCCTATTACGCATGGCATAATATCTAGTTGCTAGTGCTCAATTATGAATATCACCTGATGATAGGTTGCATGATAGAACTGCTTGATGAGCCTTTACCTTGTCGCAACCTTACTCCTGCACACCTGCTGATAGGCTAGACGCTTGCTTATTTCTCTTATGATACTTTACTTCTACTACGCTTATATCTGTGTGATGATGATGCGTGGTGGAGAGTATGGTCATATGGTTAAGGCACGTGGTGCCACTTTACTCGGGGAGAGTGATGCGTGCGTCTTGGGTGTGTGGTGAGGGTTGAGTCGATCGGACAGGATTCTACGACGAGCCATGTGGGCGAGTCTTGCCGGGGAATGTGTTCTGGGCATTCCCGTGTGAGGTGCTTATGGCGGACACATTGTGAGGTATAAGGAGATCCCGGGGGTGAGAACCTTCGTAGAGCGAAGCCCCGGGTAGGAGGTGCTGTTGTAGCACGGACTGTTGTAGTCCCAAAAGAGAAGATAATCATGTCTGATCCCCCCTAGGACCTGATATCTCTTGAGGACCGGAACCTTGGGACTTACGTGCTCACCACTCGCTCTTGTATGGGCGGAAGACGGATGTCTGACTAGCTAGGACGGTGCCACTACGACTAGGTTGTTAGCAGAAAGTGTCGGGAGGTACAGGCGTGGAGACCCACACCCTCCTTAGACAGCATAGTGACCACGGGGGCCCGGTACTATGTCTCACAGTCTCAGTGTGCCGGTGGTACCTATCCGGGATGTCCCAGTACTGAGTGGTAGGGTGGCATCGCACCGGTTAGAAAGCAGCCGGAATCAGCTTAGGCGGAGCACCGCCGATGATAGTGATCTTGTGGTTACGGGAGTACACGCTCTGCAGAGTTTATGAATCTATATATATAGTCCGTGAGCCACTGGTATGGCTCTTTTCTAAGACCCACGCTTCTCGGAAGTAGTGAGAGGAGTCCTTCTATTTCTCTCCCTGGTGTTACCCTTCCGGCTGTGAGCCGCTGAGACAGGCTCCGAGAGGGAGTTGGACCTGTCGACTGAGTGCGAGAGGGTGAGATGTGTGTGATGGTGATGGAATGGGTTTAGATGTGTGGATGAGATGGATTAAAATTTGATGAACTATATTATATAATATTGGTCACTGTTTGCATAGGAAACTATAGCCACATATTAGGTCGATTTGATTATATCCTTGCATCCCACCAAATACTACATAGCAAAAGCAAAGCATAGGGCGAGAGATGTGGCCAGTACAAACCGTACTGAAAATTATTTGGCAGGTGAGCCCGACTATGACTATGACGATGAGGAGTAGACGTCTCGTTCCTACGCTCAGGCTTCTTTTGGAGATGTTTTGCACTTCCGCCTTCCGCAGCCGCCCCAGAGGCTGCTGCTACTATGATGATTCCGCCAGTGTGGCGATGAATTATTTATGTAATTCCCCCTAATTATAATCTTTTGTACGATGTATGGATCCTGTATCGACTACTGCGCGATAATAAGATGGTTTGATGCTTCGAACTATTATATTATCCGTCATTCTGTGTATTTTCTTTTCGTGGAAAAATTGAGGATGTTTTAGCTTCCGTGCTGATGGGCCATATAGGAATACGAGATCAGGACTTCAGATACTGACACCATATTCATTCTACCGCTTACACGATACAACACTTGAGCAACAGCAAAGGTTCTCAACCTCTCGCTCTTTATTAATTGAACGTGATTCATATATAATCATCACCACAGAATACATTTATATTTATTTACCTCTTCCTTGGCTTTAACAGGAATCGTTAGTATTTTATTATTCACTCTTTCATTCGGGGTGAGGGTCACCGTGGCAGATTCTCTGAGAAGGCGACTGCCATGGAGAATTCCAGGGGGTACCCAAACAGATCAGAGCCTGGAGATCTTGAGCTGCTGCTTGAGCAAGGGGCGGAGGTACTCATGGTACCCCTCAGGCACCACCGTCTCATTCAAAGGGTCCTTCCACGCCTCCTCGTACAGCGCCGGGTACACATTCCCGTCATACCGCCCCAGCACCGACCCTAGGTAGTGGTCTGTGTAGTTGAACGCATCCACCAGCGCAACAGCATTTGGACGCACCTGTCGCAGATCATGTCCAGCACCAACTTACACTTCATATCATACAACAATGCTGCTACTAGAAGACAAACAAACACCAGCATACCTGCGCGTAAAGCTTGCCCAGCTGCTCATTTGCCAACGCTCCCTGCTTCGGTGTGATGCACCCAGTTGCCAGGAAGTCACCCAGGTGCTTGTGAAGAATGTACAGGGCATAAACATTGCTAAGGTTCTGGAGCTGTTCCTTTACTCCATCTCCAGGAATGTCCTGCTGTACCTTTGCAATGAACCTAGCAGTATAAAAAAGTAAGAATAACATATGAATCATCTTTTTATATATATAAAAAAAGAGACCGTGGATGGTAAGGAACAGCGCGTGCTTCATAAAAACATTAAATTAATACTCACTTGGTTACAATGATCAACTGGATGTGAGCTACTGCAACCTCTAGCAAATCTGGGGACCGCTCATAGAAACCTGCAAGGCATGCGATCATCGTTAGTACCGTAGTTCCAATTGAGCAACTACAATTTGGAAAATGAAAACAGAATGTGGTATTGGCTGGTTATAAATATACTACCTTCTTCTTGGTTTGCTGCTTGGCCCTGGCTTCAAATGCCTCTTGTATGGCAACAGGGTTAAGCCAGTCTTCAGCTGTTGAGTCACCAAACATAAATTATTATTATCATCATCAATACAGCCATTATCCTCAAGAGGCCTGGAACAAATATCAAATATGACTGAGAACGAGATAATATAATGAGCCAGACTAAATAAGTACCTGTTTTAACAGCACATTTGCACTGCATCAGATATTGTACATTGCCCATGTAAGCCATTGTGCCAACAGGTTGTTTTCCAGATGCCAATTGAGATACAGTCTTCATTAGAATCCTTGCAACCTGCAGGTACCCCCAAAGGTTGCCTATCACTATACCATTGTCCAAAATGGAGTAGAGTAAAAGCAAAAACAGCTTGTGTCTTTTTCTTTAACTAGGGTGGACACAATTTGTCATGCCACACATACTCAACCAGTAACAGTAGCCAAAACTATGATTATTGGCTAATACATCAGAAACATACAAACCTGCAAAAGCAGAACAATATTGTCTCCATAAGTGCAAGCAGGAACATAGACAGCAAACAATTCAGGAAGCCCACTGCTGTTCAAGTAACCATGTCCACCACAGAGCTTTCTGCATTCTTCAATGGCAACCTGTACAAAAGACAGGAATCACCAATAAGAACAATGAATTGCCAAAAGTCTTTCATTTTACATACTGACTAAACCATCAGAACATGCATATGGCTTGATAAGCAGAACAGAATTTACTCCATTAAGAAATGGAGTTGAGCTTCAGGAAAACATTAAGATCAACGGAAAATTCGCATCTAAGGACAGTCTGGGTAAATGGTCCAAGTTTAGGAACTACAAATATCTATGAAAGATGAAGTGACGAAGATAATATTTGCCCATTTAGTAATGTGATGAAGACTTCTACAAACCACTTAGCCAAAGACAGCAACTCAAAATATCCCCATCAAGTATAACCTGTAAAAATAAGAAAAGGTGATACTGAAATTAATTAATTATACGTACAGCTGTTGCAGATGTTGTCACAGCCTTCAAACCAGCAGTGCAGGCATGAACTTCTTGCAGTGTTGAGTAGTCTTTAGCTTCCAGTTTCTGAGTGACATCCATGTATAGCCACTTGAGCCAGTCACCCACGAATCTAAATGCATATGCTGAAGCCAGCAATGGAAAGTCTGCTTTGTTGAGTCTTGTAATCAAGGACCTGTACAGTTTCAATACATTAGCCACCTTTTGTTGGTAACCAAAAGATGCAGAAATTATCCATCTTAAGCACATGCAGTAGCAATGCGCAGTTGATTCAAAAAATGGTTATCGCAGAGCCATTCACAAGTATGTAAATAAATGACAAAAAATGTATCATGAATGCGTCACAGGCATGTTATTTTATGAAGAATCCACAGCATATACTGAACAACTAAAGGGCCATCATAACGTTGGAAACCTTAAGAAGCCCTATGGATAGTTTATCCACAAAGTTGCAACATAAAAGTGAAAATCAATCAGCAACAGCTGAGCTTCTTATTGTTACAATGCTGCTAGTAGTATTTGAGATAACTATGAGCATATCTATAATGATATGGTGTCGACAATCAGCAATTTCTTACTAGCAACCAGATATTTGTGTCCTGATTGCTTTGATGCCCTGTGCCTGGTGCATATATCGCATTTATTATTTATTTTCCATTTCCACTGGTCCAGTCGAGTTGAGTAGAGTAGCGTAGCGTATTTGGAAAGATATTGAGAGATTAATAGAGAAGATGAATAAATGGCAATACAAAGGCTCAGTATTAGAAATTTAGAATACCTTAGTCTCAGGGCCACCATCTTGAGAGCCAAACTGCTTTCGGATGGCGCTGTATCGTACAGCAATGCAAACAGCACGGGACAAAGCCTTAGAAGCATCTGCGACTATTGTTTGGCAAGCAAACACCATTGTCCCATAAAGCAGCTGCTTTGGGACATCTGACTGAACATATTTCCCCTCCCTTGTAACTTGTGAAAGCCTAGAAAGAAAAGGAAACAAGTTTGAATACGGTTAGGTTGCTAAAAAAACTCAGATGAAGTTCAATAGTTAAGTATATTAACCAAATGGGTGAACCTCATCAACATTTGATCCCTTGGTATGCGCACATGGTCAAATCGCAGAACACCATTGTCCATACTGTTATATGCACCGCTGCCAAATTTTCCACCAATATCACCCAGGGTAACACCAGGAAGCGGGGAGTGATCCTCTAAGCTTCGCAGTTGTACAATGAAACCTGGGACAAGGACATGCATAAGCAACAAAGATGACTAGGAGAACACTTAAATGTCACCTAAACACAAAACACTCTTACCATGTATACCATAGTCCTTTCCTTCAGTTATCAGCCGAGCATACACCACTGCATGAGTGGAAGCTTTCCCCAAGCCACCAGGCCAACACTGCCAACATGAAGATAGATGTAATGAATTGTGAACAAGATCTTAAACAAGATACAAAAGGAAAGGAAAATATTTTTTTTTAATAATTCAATATGGAGGCAGTTGATTCACAGGAATTTACTTTGCTGGAGGTCAGAGTTGGACTGTGGATGACAAACTCATCAATCTTTGGATCAAATGTAGCAGTTGTTTCAAGGCCCTGAACGTTTGAACCATGGCCAAGTTCAGTCTGAGCATAGCACCCAATTATTTGGAACTTGTAAGCCATTGGCAACCACTTTTTCTGCTGCTCCTCAGTACCTTGACCTTTTATAGCAGGAACAAACATGCCCTGCAAGACGGCATTGTTTTTGCAACTTGTAAGTGCAAAGTATTGATGAAGCTTGTACAAAAACTATCTGTTATTCGCAGGCAGGAATCTTTTTTTTTCCTTATTAGGCCCTGATTTTTACAGAAACCCAAGAACAATATGCTGAGCATCCAGCAGCACTAACTCCAGAAGACCTTAGCACACAGATGGACAACAAAGGATTCATTGTGGTATGACAAGAACAAGAACGTATACTGATGCAATAAAATATGATAGGCATACCCAATGCAGATCAACATAACCAGGCTGATCGACATATAGCCTCAGCATACCTGCTTCCTCCTCTGTCAACCCAGCAATATAACAAAGTAGAACATCAGTTAAACTGTCATATACAGAAAAATGCCTCGATAGTTCTTGGGTTGGTATTGGAATCTAGGTAACTTGGTACCTGTAAGACGTAGTTCGACAATACGCTTCCATGCGTGGGCTGCCTTTCTTAGAGTGTCCTTAAACAAGTCCTTCCTGGAGAGCATGGTCCTGTTATCCTTGCGGAAGACCTATGTGTTAAGCAGGTGGAATGGTAAGTGAACTTCACCAAAACGGGAATTCAACTACTGTAATCTGATGCAATATCCTGTCTTGATAACAAAAGGTTGGGTGTTTATTTGGTTCAGTGTTAGCATTTACATAAAAAACAGCCTTTAGGAAATAGGAACAAGGGAAACAGAAAGAATGACTGTTATAATCAAACTGTTGCTTATTTTTTTTAACAGCAAACAACAATATTACAATTTGTCACAAGGATAAGACTAAAAGTATCCAGTTCGTAACCGGAAAGCAGTCATGTATGTATGTCAGAATAAGTCGACACGTAGTTACTGTTTACACGACAAAAGTTTATCGGTTTGAGTCAGCATCGTGAGGTCGTAGGGAAACAGTGAGAAAATTGGTAGTCAGCAGGGGAGCTAGGAATATTCTAAATCCGAATAATTTTAAGGAAAAAGTGGTGAGGTGAAAGTGAAACGGTCAAAGCAGAATTGAGCTGGTAGACCATGGTTTGCGAAATCCGTGAAACGGTCAAAGCGGAATTGAGCTGGTACACCATGGTTTGCGAAATCCGTTTACTTGTTAGTTTTTTTTTTTCCTGCCTTGCATAGAGTGAGAGACTACAGGAAATCAGATGCGAAGGTGTTGCTGTTTATAGGAAGAAAAAAGGAGATTGGGATTAATCCGAGGGAAGCGGAGAAGGCAAAGCACGAATTATGCGAGGTCAACTAGTGAGTGAAGCTGAAAAGTTGGGGACGGACAAGTGAAGAGCTAGACAGATGCCGCAAGCAAGCCAATCCAATTCATGGGAAGGGGAGGGGAGGCGCATCTGATTCTGATTCTGATCTATGCGAAGGAAGTGGTGGAATTGGGGATCGGGGGAGGAGGAGAAGGGGGGAATCAACGAACGGACCAATCACTTACAGGGTCGGACGCGACGAGCCGGGCCATGCGGTCGCCGACGTCGACGGCGTGTCGCGAGCCAGCCCACGCGACCTTCATCGCCTCGACGTTGAAGCGCGCGGCGGCCCTCTCGGCCGCGTGGTGGTCCACCTCCGCCGCCGCCGCTGCGTCCATGGCGATGTCTGACGCGAGGTCAACACCCGAAGCTGAAGCTCTGCGATGCCTGGCGGGGAGAGACCTCAGACGGCACGGGCAGACGCAGACCTGCTCCAACTCCTCAACTACTACCAGTCGTCCCCGTCGCCTCGCTCGATTTGCCTGCTTGATAAATAATAAATAACTAGTCAATAGCGCGCGCGTTCGCGCGCGGGTGCTGGCCGCCCGTGATTTTAGAAACACACAGCCATCATTAACAATTAAGCCAGCATATATTACATGGAACAGGGAGTTTGTTCAAATGGTCGCAAAAAAAGGGAGTTTGTTCAAATATCATCCAGAGGGAGTTGCGGGCCAAGCTACAGCACCACAGCAATTGTCTTACATAATCTCACACAATAGCGATAGGCAATGGGGAGTTCAGCAAACAGGCGATATGATCTTACACACGCCTACATAAAAGTTCAGTAGCCGCGCGAGTGCTGACCAAGCACATTTTTTTTTAAAAATGAACGAATAAATAGCTGAGTACATAATATACAAAAAAGTGAACAGAGCACCACCGAGGCAGTCACTATGATGTCATAATACAACACATTGCGCATAGCAGAAGTCATAGTAGCGCATGATTAAATATAGGTCTCAAGACTCAAGGTTGTTCATAAAAAAATAGTCTCAAGGAAAGCAACATCGGCTTCTGAAGTTCGATCTTTACAGCGCTATTAAGTTTCCATGCGCAGGCGCTGAGTACCGTGACAAAAAAAATCACCTGAAAAACAATGCGGCGAACTGAGGATCGATTTTTCTGACTAATTTCCTAGGCAGGGATCCGATATGTTCAAAGAGTACAGCACATGAGTCATGAGTATCTTTATCTAAAAAAACATGAGTCATAGAGTATATAAATCCTAGCACAGTAAAAAAAGTTTCAACGCTTCACAAAAGGGCAAGATATGGCCAAATTACCAAATTCACCACATGATAACAGCACTAAGTTGACAAGCGTCAGATCATATTGGGATTAGCCTAATCAATCGATTCATCTAAGTGACCTCCATTGCCACCAGCTTCCGCCTTCTATAAGCTTCTCAGTAGCAGCACCACTATCTGTAGGGTCTGCATCTGATCCTCAAGATGTGCCCTTCGTTTTCAGAAGAAAGTTAGATCACCGAATTTGAAAAGCGACACTGCAAATCTGATCAGATCATTCATTTTGTGATGACAGTATGGAGGTATTGGAATATTCAGCTGTGTTTGAACGATCTACATAAAAAATTATAACTGAACACTGGTTAGCTAATTTCACTTAATAAATCTCATACTCATGAAAACATGCAGGTATGTTATACAGTTTTCTATCCTATTCGGCTAAGCAGTAAGTTGCAGAAACACACAATACTATTATATCATAAAGAAACAATTATTTGCATTATTCGAGCAAGAGGCAAATTACCATGGGCAAATCAGCATAACCTCCTTTCACACAATGTTAGGCAGTAGCTGACCATGGAAGGCTACTCCTAAATTTCTTCAAAAGCCCGTAACTGCAAGCACAAAGACACTAAGAAGCAGTTGTGCTATTAATATATATTTGAAAATTAGGCCAAGACAAAGCAACAAGAGATGAAAGAAAAGAATGACGCAAGGCAGTAGCTAACCATGGCAGATTACTCCCAGGACGCATTCCAGAATATTTAAGATGCATATAATAAACTGAGAAATAAGCTAAACTTGATAGCTCAAGTCATCCAGAACAATTAAAAACATATAGGTGAATCCATGTGAATCTATCAGACAGCAACATAGGGGTAGTTCAATCCATGACATGTACGAATGTAAAATGCTGCATTTTTAGGGACGGAGTAAGCACCCAAAAGCAACGAGAGATTTCAACATTTAGAACTCAATTCGCGTGTCTCACAACATTTGGGATTCAATTCATTTGTCTTTCAATATTTAAGACTGGACATGCGAATTGCTTCAAGATTTAGGATTTCAGCCATATTTTTATCTTTTTCTTTTTTTGAAATGTTTGTACCTCCCCCAACCACCTAAAATGACTAAACTACCCTTGACTGCAGCCCCTCTCCCTACCACTGACATGCGGGTCCCACTTGTCATCTTCTTCCTCCTCTCGTTTTCCCTTGCTGAGCCACATCCACCACTGTCCATGGCGAGCAGCAGCACCAACACATCGGCTGGGAATCACGAGCTCGCCAATCGCCATCGACGGCGCCAAGGGCAGAGGCAGCAGTATGTCGGAGTGGCAGCAACAACTCGCCATTGACGAGACCACGAGCTCCACGCCGGCTAGAGCTCCGCGCGCCACCCGGGGTCACGAGTTCCGCATATGCCGCATGCCCACGAGTTCCGCATAAGCCGCGTGCCCACGTGCCGCCCAAGCCATGAGCGTCGCGCCGGCCGCCCGCTCGCCCGCGTGCTCCGTGCACCACCCAGACTGCAGGCTCCGCACGACAGCAGAGGACGGTCGGGAAGGGGAGAGGAGGGGGCGGCGGACGGGCGGAGGGCGCTCGCCGGCGGTGGAGCACCGTCCCTCGCTCCTGTCCATCCTGAGTCGCGACCGCGAGAAGGAAGAACGAACTCGCATATATGATGAACGGCAGCGTATGCTATGCAAACCAGCTAGCTATGCAAACTACAGAAACTCTAATCAAGTTCACATGATTCTAATCTGATGGCTATAGGTAAAGGTGGGTCACTTTAGCACTTAAACCCCCCACTCATCACATCTACTCCATTTTGTTTGCAAAACACCCAGGTATGCCGTTTCGGTTCCGTCGTCGCGATCGCGATCTTTGTATCGCACAAGGACCGCCGCCGCCGCCCCGTCGCTGGCATCGTCGCGATCTCCACCGGGCGCCCCTCATCCGACTCGTCGCGATCTCCATGACCGCCCGCCCAACACAGGGAGACGATCCCCCACTGCGATGGGCTCGGCGTCGCGGCCATGAAGACCCCCCGCCGACCGTAGCAGCTGAGCTCTCTCTGCTCATCTATCTAGCTATCTTAGCAGACTGACTTACTAGCAGTCTCGCTCACATCACATGGCCAGGCTGCGTAGACCTGAGCATTTAATGACCCAAACACACACCGTGCCGGTACTCTTCCTTTTAATTTGCTCTTTTCAGTGATGCTCCGTATGTAGCCGGCTGCCGACGCCGCCATGTGATGTGATGATCGCCGCTGCGAGATTTGCAGCTGGGGCAGGGCGCAGTTCATCCGCAGGTCCTAGGGCCATGAAATGGGGGCGGCCATCGATCAGCCCTCGCGACGAAACGGGGGCGGGCCGTCTCCGATCCTCGTGACGTAACGAGGGCGACTTGGGATTCATAATGTAGGTAACGGAGACCGTGGGCTGCTGGGGGTTTTGCAAAAAAATAGATTTGATGGGATTGGTGGGAGGGTTTAAGTGTTTAAATGTTCCACTTTCACCTGCAGCCATCAGATTAGATTTGTGTGAACTTGATTAGAGTTTCCGTAGTTTGCATAGCTAGCTGGTTTGCATAGCATACGCTGCCATGATGAACAGCCTCGAGAGCGATATGTTCCTGCAAAGGTAGTTTGGTCTTATAGATAAAAGGGAAAGCTGAAAACATTTCAGAAAAAGAAGAAACAATAAAAAAAGGGGCCAAAATCCTAAATCTTGAAGGAATTCGCATGTTCAGTCCTATTTTTTGAAAGGTAGACGAATTGAATGTCAAATCTTGTGAGGCATGCGAATTGAGTCCTAAATATTGAAATTTCTCAAAAGCAACAGAGCAAGCATGGCTGCCGGGGAGAGGGGCACGCCGGCCACCAGGTAGGTATATGAGTGTTGCTGCTCCCGCTCCTCAGAATGAAGAAGGTTCCCCAAGTAGATGAGGGAAGCCATCATATATATGCAAAAAAAAAAAACAAAGAATTGACAAGGCAGCCGAACAAAGAAACAGGAAGCAGACGGCAGAACGCTGGAGGCGCGCTGCGCAACGGGCACCTGCTAGCGGCACGACAAAAGGCTACGCGAGGTCGCCGTGCCGGCTGCATCGGCCTCCGTGACACGCAGCCTCGCTGCACCACGCACCTGCTGCGCCCTCTACACTCCCGATCGCCACGCCTTTAGAATACAAAGCCAAAGCCAAAAGAAAGAAAATGCAACATGAATCTAGCGCAGCGTCTACATGAATCATCATACCAGAAGCAAAATCCTTACCAAGCCAAATCCGCACAGAGGCAACAACTACAAGCAGGTCGCCGCATCGTAGCTCCGCCGCGCCTCCCCAAAATGTAGCACCGGCGCTACTCCTCCGCAGTTTCCCGTTACTGGATCCAACATCTAGCGCACAGGCAAACCACCGCGACACAACTGGAACGCCGTTAGCACAGAGCAGAAGGCGCAATCTTGGAGGAATCGAGAAGAACAAAACTGGCACAAGGTCACTGGATCTGACTTGGACTAGGGCAGCTGCGCCGGGGGCTCCCGTGACCGGGGCTGCCGCTCTGAGGTCCTCTTGCGCTGTTGCATGACCGCCACGCCGGGGGGCTGCGCCGCTGCACCGCGAATGCGTTGAGCCGCTGTAGAGGGCGGCACGTTGGCCCGTCCATGCCAGAGCACCGGCCACAGGGGCCATGACGACGGCGCCCGCATCCGGGCCCTGTGCTCGGCCTTCCCGGAGTGCCCGCCGCCCAGGACCGTAGCCGCCACGCTTGGGGCCTCGAACGCAAGGACACCGACGTTCGGGCCTTCTCGCGCTGCTCCGCCTCCGCGTCGGGCCACCCAAGCCGGCGCCGCCACCGCTGAGCGCCAGTGGGAAGAGCTTGAAAGAGAGGAGAGAGGGAGGAGTAAAGAGCCGCTGCGAAGAGGAAGCAGACGATGCGAACGCTTCGCCCAGGCGCTCGCCTCATCGATTGGCGAAGAAAGCCGCGTTGCGCGCAAGGACAGACGACACTGCGGCATGGGCCCTGCCACTGTTTCAAATGTAGGACCAGGATGTCAGCGTCCTCTGGGCCGTATGCTGAGTGTCTGTTCCAACCTCACGGCCGCATGGAAAAGTTGAGCAGCGCGCCCGCGTGGGACATGGCCTGCAGGCCCAGCCAATCGTGTTTCGACAACGAAAAGTGAACCACAGAGCTCCACAACGACCACACGCAACCACTTACTGTGGCCCCGTCATCCTGTGAGCCAATCAGATTTAGACAACGGCCTTGGTGGCCAGCGCTGAAGAAGGGAAAGCATGCGGCCCAACACCAGACCTCGGAGAGCTAGATGGGGCCTGCCTGACTCCGTGGGACCGGGAATGGTGACAATTAGGACCACCGGAGAGCAGCAGGACGGGACCCGTGGGACCTACCTGGCCGTACAACACAGAGTCTCAGTCAACGAAACCAGCACCATAGATTCGTAGATCCAACGGCCGGCGCTCGCCCATCGACGTGGCCAGGTCGAGGCCAGGTCGTGGCCTGGTCGTCTCATCTCTTTAGAAGCGCGATGTGGAAGACGGGGACGGCTGATGCTCAGGCCTACCCATATCGAAATACGGAGTAGTGTCGTACTGCCGTGTGCGTGTCTGCCTGTCTCTCGGACTCTCAGTTTTGGTAGTTGGTTGATTTCCTCGGCTTCCTTGCAGAGTCGCACAATCATCAAAATTATAGTTACCTCCACAAGGGTACTTGGTTCTTTACATAAGAACCCAATAAGCTACTAATATGCATATGCATTAAATTAATGAAGTAAGTAAGCAATTAGAGTGAAGGGAAAAACTTTAATGGAAAAAATGAGATTTTATTTGAAATAAGATGAACAAAATCTTAGGCTTGTAATAATCACTTCAATTTTTATATGACAAATAATCACTTCAATTTCTATATGATGATAATTACCCTATAACGTACTCACATATTTACTTGATTAGTAATCTTGTATCAATCCTTTCTAAGGCTCAAGTATTTCAGTATTTTTATCTTCTCTAATTACTGATGAAATGACTTTTATGGTTATGCAGTCATGTCTTAGTTGTTTAGCTAAATATGGTTGGTGTAGTGGTTTATACCTTGACATGAGATCTCTATTTGACCGAATGATCTAATTATCATATCTAGCTAGAGTAGTAATAGATAGTATAGACGTAGTGTCTAGACTTTTGGTTACCTGAGGTTGTGCCCCACTCACAGGATAGTTGTGCTAGACCTGAAGGTGACAGCTCTGAACTGACCTTTAATTTGTATTCCACCATGTGAGGGCTAGTGTTTTCGTAGAGTTTTTGGCAGTCTTCTCTCGATCACCTCTTCCTAGTCTTTTCGAGGCTGATGCTCCGAAGTGTCATGGTGTGATTGCTATATCTGATCTTCACTTAGTTATCTTTTTGGTATGAACTAGAATAGAACCACTCTAATGAAGGAGAAAATAGGAATATCTTGATATCTCCGTTATCCTCCTCCTGGCTTAGCTTGTTTACTCTTCTATCCTTTTATGAAGTTCTCATGTGGGTGTCATATATCAAAAACTCCAATCATATCTTTTACTCCCACTTTAACCTAGTCGGTATATTAGTTAATAGATACATATGATGATTACTTATCAACTTATTTATCCATTGCTTCCCTGATGATAAATACGATACCCTAGAATACTTCGAGGTGAATATCCATTTGCTACGGATTCATCTGTTTGCGTTAACAAATGCCAACAAAATACAAGCCCTATTAGGCCCATTTGTAAGCCCTTAATAGCATTTTTGTTAATATCAGCACCACCATCGATAATAAAGAGAACCTCCCCCACCTTCCCTATAAAAGGCAAAGAGGGGGGATAGACTCCTAGCTCATTTACCTCTCTCTTCCCGTTGATCTTGTGCATGTTCCTTTATCGACATGTTGATGTTCTCCATCAACACATATGGATTAGTGAAAGAAATCATAACTCAAGCTATATTGCTTCCCTTCTGAAGAATCCCTCCAACTAAACTATCAGAAGTCGGAAGAGTTTCTATGGTTTCTAAAACTACACTAACGAAGAAATGACGGCTAGTTCTCATGTCATTGTATCCAAAGCAGTATTTTGATTTCTAAAGAGATGGGTCACGAAGTTGTTATCACTTTGTCAGTAGTCTTCCTCTCATACACCTGCGCTCAGCTTCGCCTCTCGGTCGGTGTGGGAATTCAGCGACGTCCAAGAATGGGCAGCCTTGTGGCGGCACGTCTCCTCCGTTAACAACGTCCTCGTCCTGCGTTCCCAATCTGGCTGCGCCATTGAAACGCTGGCGATCTCGTATGCCACGTACTCACCTTTTGCTGATGACCGGCACCACAATGACATGCCGGCATCGGTGGATGCTTTCTTGAACAGGGATTTAGGCGGCATCCGCGAGCCTGACGGTGAGCGCTACCTGGAGCGGCTGATGCCGACGTCCGTGGAAGATATCCAAGGATGGATCTGGTACGCTTTTCAGCACGGGGTCAAGTCTTTCAGCGTCAACATGCGTCTACCATATTTTTGGACATATTTTATCAATGAATCGGACGCAATGATGAGACTCATTGCTGGGGTGAGAAATGGTCGCGACGAATACGAGCCTGTTGTGTTTCTTGATGTGCTCCCTGCTAGCCCGGTACTATTGGAAGCCATGCGATTGGCATTGGGCAGCATGAGCCATGGAATTCACATCTCTCACGGATCTTTCGCTTGAATGGATCATGATGGAAGCTGGCACTGTTCACCTTCTGTCCCGCCTCCTGTCGTCTGCGAGCTGCCCGCGTTTGCAAAAGCTGCGCATGAGGAAGCTTTGCCTTGCCGCTTTCGACGAGGAGATGCTGCTTGAAGCCGACGTGCTTCGGGAACTTCGAATACAGGACGTCAAATTTCTGTCGCTGAAACTTAGGACGCCTAGCCTGAAAGTTTTCCACTTGCACCAGCCCCATCACCAGCCGCTTACTGTCTCGGCTCCGAGGCTGGAAGAATTTGAAGTATCCTTTCCACGAGGATCCCCTCTTGGATGGCTTAATGTTGATGGCGATTTACCGTGCATGCAGAGCCTCAAGATCTGCATGAAGTCGCATCGTCTCCGTGGAAGACGTGATGGTGAGGCCGAGGCCGAGATTGACACTAATGTACAACTGCTCAAGCATTGTACCTCTCTCACGTGCCTCGACGTGACTCTTACAGGTTGAGAGGTACGTCTTCTCAAAATACATGTTATTTTAGTTTTGTATTATCAAATTTATCTAGTTTTGATCAAAAGTTTAAAAGCACACTAACATGTGCTACATTGTGTGGTCAACTACATTAATTTTACCATGAAATTTGCATTGATATTGCAGTATTTGGTATTGTTGTACATGCAAAAAAAAAATTAGAAAACATGTTAGAACTTAGAGAACCTTGACTCATGACAAAACTAAAGCGACCCATACTTTGGAACGGAATGATATCTCTCAAAGCTCAGATAAGATACTATTGGAAACATGAGTTTATGTTTGAGGAACTAGGTGAATTCCCCACGCGTTGCCGTGAAAATTTAAGGTTAGTTTTGGTGAATATTTGATGAATGAAAGAGAGATAAAAATATGATCTATTTAATTTGAATTACAAACACATAAACCTTAAAGGTCTCAAGGATCAAGAAAGCATATGATTTGGAATACGATTATTTATACTAAGGGATAAGCAATTATAAGTTAATGTTAGTGGATATGTGGCATAATGCTAGTTAATTAATGGATGATTTGTCTTGTTGACATGTAAATCATAATTGCATATGCTAGTTGACCATAAATGTATCCGTTAGTGGACTCATAAGGTGGCTGATGAGGTGGCTCAAGGATATGCAAGAGAATTAGCAAGTGGGCATTAACTTATTTGGTGAATAAAAGAGAGATGTAAAAATATGATCTATTTAATTTGAATTGTAAACACATAAACCTTAAGGGTCTCAAGGATCAAGAAAGCATATGATTTGGAATACGATTATTTATACAAAGGGATAAGCAATTATATGTTAATGTTAGTGGATGATGTGGCATAATGCTAGTTAATTAATGGATGATTTGTCTTGGTGACATGTAAATCATAATTGCATATGCTAGTTGACCATAAATGTATCCGTTAGTGGACTAATGAGGTGGCGGATGAGGTTTTGCAAGGATATGCAAGAGAATTAGCTAGTGGGCATTAGCTTTATAGGAGTTTAAGATATGGTTGATACCATTATATATGAAACTTTAATGTACTAAAATTAACATTAAACTTGGAGATATCATTTCTGAGTTGATTCTTTGTATTTCATCACTTACATTTTCTTTATAATTAGAATAGAGACATGCATTTGTTCCACTTGCTCATTTTATTATACATTTTTCATAACAATAAATATATGCATTACCTCATTGCATGTTTTTTCCCACTCTGATAAGCCGTTCAAGGGGTCATTCAAGGGGTGCAATGACGTGGATATCATAAAAAGTAGGGTACCACACCTTCCACATATCACATCTTTGTCCGTGAATATTTCTCTTCTGCTTGGACGCCATGGCTATGGAGCTAGCGTGGCAAACCTCCTCACACGATTCGATAATCTTAGAAGCCTCAGCCTACAATTTCCCTTCGAAAGCCTGGTAAGCACATACTTAATCCTAATCGCATCAATCATACTCCATTCTTAAATTATATTTCATTTAAATTTTTTAAAATTTTCTCTAAGTCAAACATATCTAACTTTAACTAAAGTTATTTGGAAAATATATTAACATATATGAGTCAAATAAATTTTAGTTGTATCTAAATATAGTCAACGAAGATTCTCATGAAACTAATGTGATGTTCTGTAAGCTCGAGCATTTAAAGAAGTTTGACTTAGAATCAAACCAAAATTAACTATGATTTGGAATGAAGGATGGAGTATTTATTTACCAACTTCTAGAATACAATTTCTTTCTCTAATCTAAGCCTATATGTATTTGTATATTGCAGGACCATAAAACAACAAGAGGATTATACCTCTTATCTGATCATCAATACTATTGGAAATATAGCATGTTTTCCATGGCTCACCTACGAGAAGTAAAGCTCACGGGTTTGACAGGAACTGATTGTGAATTCTGGTTCATGAAAGTCATACTCGCAAGAGCTAAAGTACTCCATAAAGTGGCTATAAGCTTCCACCCAAACTGTTGGCAACATAAGAGCAATATGGATGCGTTTGAGTGTATCCTACTTGATGAAGGAATGTGGACTTCCCACCATGATGTGCTTACACTTACTTGTGTTAAGTATGGTCTCATTTAACTTGCCTCATTTTCATTTGTTGATTTTGTTCATTTTTTTATTAGTCTCTCTCCCTCTTTGTGTGAATAGATTTTTTTAGTTTTTCTCTAAATTTATGGCTTGATTAATGTTTGTGGGCACACAATTTGTGGTCTAACCTTACTTCGAATGAGTATATTCGTATGGTTCATTCATTTTTTACCTCAATTTGATGTTTTTAGTATCTAAGGAGGTTTATCATCGCGAATGAATATTTTTATATTTTATATTACAGATTGACAAGCACATTAAACTTGTTTATATATTAAATTTTTTTAGTTACATTATTATATTATTTCAGGAATTAATCAAGTAAATATGTAAGTAAGTTATGTGGAACTTATCACCATTGCAACAATTTATTATTTGTGATACAAATTGAAGTGGTTATTATAAGATTTTGTTCATATTATTTCTATCAACATTTTTTCCTTCACTGTAATTGTTTACGTACTTTGATGAATTTAATACATATATGCAAAGCTTATTGGACTGTTATGCAAAGCACCAAGTACACCCTTGTGGAGGTTACTACAATTTTGATAATTGTGTGACAACGTAGCTAGTGAGATAATAATGTTTGCTGGTATACAATAAGTTAGTCATAGGTGCAAGTGCAATTACATGGACTCTAGAGTGTTCACGTCAAACAGAGAGAAAAAATATGAACTCATGTCAACTTTCTATTTTAAATTGATGAATCCATTAAACTTGTTCATCGATTAATGTTTTCTTTAGTTAAATTATATTATTTGCTAAATTAATCAAGTAAATATGTGAGTAAGTTATAGGGCAACAATTGAAATGATTCAGCACATTTTTTGTACATTTTATTTCAAAAAATCTCATTTCTTACATTATTGTTTTTTCCCTTCACTCAAAATTGTTACCTTAATTAATTTAATGCATATGCATGTTAGTAACTTATTGGGTCATTATGTAAAGAACCAAGTACCCTTGTGGAGCTAACTATAGTTTTGATAATTGTTTGTCACCATACCTACTAAGAAATATAATGTTTGCCGGTATACAAGAACTTAGTCTCAGAAGTTTAAATATGTGGACTTTGGAGAGTTCAGAAAGACCAAGTGTGACCTTGAAGATATTGAAGAAACAAAGATTGAACAAAGTGAACCCTACAAAGACTGTCAACAAGTGACCATCACCAAATAATCTAGTGAAATTATCTATTGATTACAGAGCCAGGACCAAGGCCTGGTGCAGAACATATCAATGTATATTCCAGTTAGACATGATAAAAGTAGGTTTGGCCCCATCCCTGCCCCCAAGTAGGGCCTGGGCAGAAAAAACTATGAGAACTTTTCTTGGCCTAAACTATTTCTTTTAAGGGAAAATTGGTTGTTGGACACAAGTGGCTAGCCTTTTCTGTTCGACATCCAAAATTAATAGACCAATTTACTGGAGGACATTTTGGTTCTTGATAAATTTGCTACTAGACACTCCATCTAATAAAATATTTATTTGGGAGAATTGGCTCTGGGACATGCAAAGTGGTGGTCATTTGCTGAAAAACATCGTCACTTTCATCTTTTGCTACTAGAAACTCCATCTAATAAAATATTTATTTGGGAGAATTGGCTCTCAGACATGCAAAGTGGTGGGCATTTGCTGAAAGACGTCGTCACTTTCATCTTTTGCCAGTGGACACTCTGATTTAGTGAAACACTGCTAGTGAACACCGTGGCCCAGTCCAAGAGGTCAATGAGGTGGAAAATGACCTCTGGTGCCTCTGAGCCTGTCTGGTTGGACCAGGTTAAGACGGCCCCCGTCCCGACCATTAGGTCTCCGTCCCTCCTTCGTCATTTCTCCATCCTCAAATCCCCCATCCATCTTGACGCCACCACTCTGTCTCGATACTCCGACGCCACTGCTGACACCGCTCTTCACTATGTCACCGTCCAATACAGTGATCGTGGTCGCTGACGCACCCCGCCATGGAGGCCTGAGGATCTGGAGCCCTCCCCGCAAGCCAGAAGATGGTGTCCCCCGGAAGGAAGGACGCCCCTTTGGTCCCCGCCTAGGGTTTCTCCTCCATTCAAATGGCTTCCAAAAGGGACTTCCATCTCCTTATTGTTCCTTTCGATTCGTATGCACCCTGGGCGTTAGAATGGTCACAGTGAGCATTTTGTTTCCCATTTTGTTGATTTAGGACGGATCCGGCCAGCGCTTGTAGAATGGCGATTAGGGTTCCCTCCTATTTAGAGCAAACAACAGATGGACTGGGTGATTATCATGTGACTCAGAATTGGTTGCGTGTTGTTGACAAGGATATTTTCAACTGGATGGGTTTTCATCAGTTGCTTGATAAGGAGATAGGTCATGGTCAGGATCAAGAACTACATGTTAAATTCTTGGACAAAGAGAAGAATGAGACAGCTTGCATAGACTCTGATAGCTCACTGTTACATGGATTTGATCAATATTGGGACAGTAGGAAACTACCACTAACAGTTGATGTTGTTGACACTCATCCTTTGGACACTAGTGCAAAACAGAAACTTGTTGATCTTTCTGCTGATGCTAATCCAGAGTATTGTATGCCACTAGATATGATTTTGCCTGATGCAAATCATCTTGCTGCTCCTAAAGCTGTTGCCAAGGCTAATGCCTAGTAGAAGACAATGCTGCTCCTAAACCTACTTCTGAAGACAATGCACAAGCTGATGACAGAGATGACTCTGAGGCTGAAGATGATGCGAGTGATGACCCTGAACCTGAGAATGATGATGACTGGGGAGAGAAGGATGAAATTGAGTATGTTGGAGTAGATGATGAGAAGGAGAAGTATAAGGATGTTCTAGATGTGATCCTGACACTGATGAAGAAGCAGATGATCCACTCAAAGTTGATGATCAGAGGGATTGTGGGGGTGATGCATGTAACTGACATAGATAACCCTAAAATTACTGTCGGTGTTACTTTTGAGGATGGTTTCTATTTTAAGAGATGTATTAGGTAGTATGCAGTGCTTAATGAGTATGAACTTGCAGTTCCTTATAGTGAGTCAACGCGGTACAGAGCCTACTGCAAGGTAAGAGGTGTAGGTGGAGGATTCATGCATCACGGTGTGAAGATGGGAAGACATGGCAGGTACTTGAGTCAATTTTTTTGATTTAGTGTTGTACATTGTCTAAGTGTTTTCATTAAGTGTTCTACATTGATTGAGTGTTTTCATTTCCTTCTTTAAATGGTGCTTGCAAATTAAGAACATGCCACACAAGCATAAATGTGCAGGGACAGGACAACAAGAAAAGAATTGCATGGCTACCAATCACTGGGTGAAGGACAGGGTAATAAATTGGCTTAGGGAGGATCCAACTATACAAGCAAAACCTTTGAAGAAGAGGTTGGAGGACTTGTATCACATCAATCTGAGCTACTATGTTGTGTGGGACGGCCGACAGATGGCTTTAGATGAAATTTTGGGAGGATAGGAGGACAGTTTTGCAGATGTGTTTTCTTGGAAGATGGAGATTGAAAAGAGATGTCCTGGTAGTGTTGTAGAGAATTGAGTGGGAGGTTGTGAATATGCAAAGAAGATTTTGTAGGATGTTTGTAGCATTGAAGCCATGCATTGATGACTTCCTTCATGGTTGCAGGCCTTATCTAGGCATAGACTCCACTGTTTTGATAGCAAAGTGGAAGGGCCAGTTAGCAGTTACCAAGGTGTTCTCAGTGGCCTATGGAGTCTTTGGCAGTGAGACTAAAGACAACTGGGAATGGTTCATGAAGATGCTTAACAAGGCTATTGGGTCTCCACCTAGCCTTGTTATCTCTACTGATGCAGGGAAAGGAATAGATGAGGCAGTTACCAAGGATTTCTCAAATGGTGTGGAGCATAGGGAATGCATGAGGCACCTTGTCAAGAATTTCCAGAAGAGGTTTAGGGGAGAAGTCTTTGAGAGGAACTTGTGGTCTACATCAAGGTGCTACAAAATGACAACCCATATGAGACACTGGAATGAGATGCACAATGCATGCCCAAAGGCAACAACTTGGCTGAAGGACAACCACAAGCAGCTATGGTCCAGGGCCAAGTTCAGCACAACAAGCAAAGTTGACTATGTGACAAACAACATTGCTGAAACCTTCAATAGTTGGATCAGAGAGGAGAAGTCTCTACCTGTTCTAGAGTTGATGGACAAGATTAGGCAAATGATCATGGAGAGATTCTGCATAAGGATGCAGCTAGCTTCAAAACTGTCAGGATTCAAGATTTTGCTAAATGTTATGAAGGAGCTGCTAACAAAAGCAGAAACCTTTCTTACTCCATTCACAGGAGTAGCCCAATGGTTGGTGAAGTTGGAGGAGTGAACAAAGACCTAGTGCCACGGAGGTTCATTGTGGATCTAGACAAAGGGAGTGCACATGTAGAGGATGGCAACTAACAGGACTACCTTGTGTGCATGCCATAGCCTTAATTGGTATCAGGAGGGTAGATTTAGAGGATTTTGTGGATCCTTACTACTTTTTCCAAAAGTTTTAGGCAGCTTATGCAACTCTAGTGCCACCAATGCCAAGCAAGGATGAATGGGAAAAGGTGGACCTTGGCTTCAAACTTTTACCTCCTTTATGTAAAAGAGCAGCAGGTAGGCCAAGGAAGAGAGGAATGGTGGGAGTTGAAGAAGGTGGATCTAGCACACAAGGGAGAAGAAGGTGCAAAAGATGTGGTGGATTTGGTCACCTACAAAAAACCTACAATGAAACTGTCAATGACCCTGATGCACCACCACCTGCACCAGCAAAGAAGAGGAGGACTTACAAGCCAAAAGTGGTAGAAATTATAGAAGAAACAATTACTGATCCATCTAAGAAGAAGAAGACTACCAAACCAAAGGTGATAGAGGTGGTGGAAACAAATGAAGCTGCACCTAAAAGTCAGAAGAGGACGGCCCTTAGCAAGGGGAATGAATCCAACAAAAAGAA
The DNA here is from genome assembly GCA_023333625.1 of Bothriochloa decipiens. Lineage (NCBI taxonomy): Eukaryota > Viridiplantae > Streptophyta > Magnoliopsida > Poales > Poaceae > Bothriochloa > Bothriochloa decipiens. Next base: position 6,543,057 of record CM041644.1, read on the forward strand.
GAAGGCAACACCTGCTATTGCTGCACAGTAAGTGATCCACCATTTCTTGTTGGTCATGCACTTTTTTTGTTAGTTTAAGAACTACATGGTAACATGTGTCTTCTTGCAAGGTTGCAACCTCCTAGGTGACAAGGAGGTAGTCCAAGAAAGTGGCAATTAGCCCAAGGCCAGTGACTAGGAGCCTAGCTGCCTTAACAACAGGCAGTTCAAGCTATAGCACAAGGAGAAAGAAGAGGTTGATGGATGCCTAGGTGGCCACTAGAGGTTGGAGCAATAGAAGATGAAGCACGATGGCCTTCTGTTCTTTTCAGATATTTTATAGACTTTTGTGTGCTCCTGTGCTTCTCAGGCTACAATGCCTATGAACTTGGTTCTGTAATTTTATGACATTTGGTAATCACTTGTAGGTCTTATTTTAAACTTGGGGTTGTATGACCGATGAAGGTGGTTGTTTGAAACTAGGGGCTGTTATGCCCGATGAACCTAGTTGTTTGAAACTAGAAGTTGTTATGCCTATGAACCTAGTTATTGAAATTTGTGCATCACAATTGTCTCTAGTTTATAACTTGCCAAATTTGTGCATCACAGTTGTCTTTAAACAAGAATAAATTGCAGGAAATACATGACAATTGACATTCTCAGATAATTGTCTTGGTTACATTTATTTCATCCTACAAAGCAAAGTTCATGCTTTGTAGTTCATGCACAGGAAAACAAATACTACAACTCCTAGAACCAAACTGGCAACATTCAACTTCCTATTCAAGCTCTGCTGCCCAGCTATGCTTCTAACATCGACACTTACAACATTAACAACTTTGCTCAATCCTAGCACAGAGTTCTCTGGAGCCTGTAATCCAGCCATTGGTTTTGCCAAATCGACATCTCCATCCTTGCTGACAGGCTTCCATATGAAGAAATTGCACTTGCTCCTGCCCTGTTCATGAAAATGGAACACAAGATGAAGGGGATGAAGGAGATGAACCCTAGATCGGGATTTGGATAAGAAGGTTTGGGCCACTGCAAATCATGAACTCACCCAGTCCCGATTGGTGCAAGTGTAGAACGGCATGTCCGGGTGCTTCTCGGTTCTCGACATCTGCTCCACCATGGGTGCTTCTCGGTTCCTGACCGCCCAGTTCCCAGCACTTGCCTATGAAGTTGCCCCACCAGATCGTGGAGAAAGGGAGACGGGGTTGAGGACAGACAGAGCAGGAGATGGGGAATGGGGACGGAGACCTAATGGCCGGGACGAGGGCCGTCTTAACCTGGTCCAACCAGACCAGGACGCGTCGGGCGCCAGACGTTCTCAGGGGCACCAGAGGACATTTTCCACCTCGTTGACCGCTTGGACCGGGGCGCGGTGTTCACTGGCAGTATTTCATCGAATCAGAGTGTCCATTGGCAAAAGATGAAAGTGACGATGTCTTTCAGCAAATGACCACCACTTTGCATGTCCTAGAGCCAATTCTCCCTATTTAATTTTTTCTTTCAAGGAGAGAAGAATGGTGAAATGTCTATTTGCCCCTGGCTCTTTCTTCTACCTTGTTCTCCTTTCTCTGGCCATGGAGATACTGCTTCTACTCATGTGGAAGGGGAAGGGGCTTCGGTAGGACGCTGGGCTGGCCAGCACCGCAGTGTCTTACACCCATTTAGGCACGTCGCAGGTGCAATATATGGAAGCCTTTATCTATGACGTCTGTGTGAAAAGCGGCTCAGCTCGTAGGCATGGCCACGATGATGACAGCAGGCTTACCGCCTTTGAAGGGGTGTGGCCTCTATGCACGCGCGTATGGAGATATCGTGCAGCGAGCTCATGCCAACGGTTCTCGGCATGTGTTACTGCTAAGGTGAAGTGCAGCGCGTGCTCCAGTGAGACACCAAAACGAGAAAGGTGGAGAGAGGAGGGAGCCAGAGGTGCATCGTCCAAGCGCGAGCTCTGCTCGATAGCGCCAATGGCGCCGGGCAGCCCATGCCAAAGCCCTGCCACTGGCCGGTCTAGCCCCTGCCGAAGCCCCTTTCCCCTCCACGCGAGTAGCAATAGTATCTCTGTGGACATGACCGTCGCTAGAGGAAGGAGACCAAGGTAGAAGAAAGAGCTAGTGGCAAAAAAGGACATTTCACTATGCTTCCCTCTCCTCGAAAGCTAGAAATAAATATTTATTAGGTGGAGTCAAATTTACCAAGAACCAAAGTGTCATGCAACAAATCAGACTATTTGGATGTCCAACAGCAAAGTGTGGTCATTTTCATCGTCCACCAGCTAATTTTTCCTTTATTTTTCCACATGCTCGGGTAAGAATAGGACCACCAACTAGACACTTGGGTGACCCGCTTTTTTAGGACTAGATTGTTTTTGTAATTTTAGGAATTTTAGCCTTTAATTTGCATTTCACCCGTCCATTTTACTCCTGCTATCATACAAACTCTAGTTCAAGTTGATTTTTTTTAATTTAATTTGAACAAAAAGATCATTTGAAACTTATTCCATTGTGTCGTCATCGTGAAAACCCGTGAAAACTATGGTAAAAAGTCGTCTAAATTCACAAAAAAAAATTACGCATGTAGATGATATGATGATACACAATCTTGTAAAATATCTTGTCTAAACTCGACTTTGTTTGTGAGATATAAAAATAACAAATTTCTAACAAATCGTCTGATTTGATTTGTTCCGCGCCACTCCATTTTATGTGAGGAGATGGGCACCCGTTCTTGGCTGCTGCCCGTGGAGGAGGATCGGCAACGGCAAGAAGGGACACAAGGATGTCTGCATAGTGGACACCGTCGTGGCACCACCAATTGTCCAATTCACACCGTCACTGAAATTCAGTCATCAAATGACTAGTAAAAATACTAAAATATAGACACGGATCTTGGAGTGTCAACGATGAAGCATTGATTTGCAGAGAACAAGAACATCTTCTGATAGTCCTTTATGAGTTACTTTTAGACTAGATCATCAAAGGACATTTAGGGGATGCATTACTCGATTAAGCTTGAACTAAGTCACATGTATGTCAAAAGTTGACATCACAGACGTGCGTTCACCTTCATCACAGACGTGTGTAGGAGCGTCTGCGATAACACGTCTGTAATAAGGTCTATACATACGCTCAAAAGCACGTCTGAATGACCACATACCATAGACGCTCCATATAAACATCTCTAAGCACGTCTGAATGACCACATACCATAGCACGCTAAGAACGCATCCGACGAAAATCGTCGTAACCGTAATAAACTCTTGCACCTCTTTCTCAGACGCGAGAGGTAGTGCGGGAGGATTACCCACGACCCAAAACATGCCCATAGCCGTGAGCCACAACTGGGCCCTCGTCTGCCATCTCTTAAAATTCACACCAGTGAACTTCTCCGGTTTCATCGTATCAGTATATCCCTTAGTCATCGCTAAATGCCTATTAGGTTTTTGGAATGTTGAAAATAAGAGTAATTTAGCGATGTATAAATTAATTTCAACGATGAGGAAAAGACCAACAACATGTACCACAGGTATGTGATTTGATACTAGCAATAGAGAGAATGCGAGAACGAACAACGGAGAGAGAATCGACATTCTTACAGTGGGATTGCCGGCGAAGGAAGACGTAGCAGACCGTCGACTAAAATCCGGATCAGCGACGTAGAGGGAAGAAGACGTCCAGCGAGCAGTCACGACGGCGCTTCCCAAAAACCTGATACGCCCCTACCCCGTGTAGGAACGCGAGGAGACGTAGGCTTCGGAGCCTGCTCTCCCGACACCGATGGCACGTCGGCGACGGGATGGGGAAGACGGCGGCAGCGCAACACTGTGGCGAGGAAGAGATGAATCTCTCGGTACTGAGGACGACGTCTCGCTCCATATTTATACACGCGTCGCAGCAAATAGGAAAGTAATTAGGCGCTCAATCACAGTATTATGGTAATTAACCTGCTGTTTGTGCACTTACCATAATACGAGAATAATTGCTTACCAAATAGGCCAGCGCAATTTTCTCCATGCATGTAAAAATTCGGAGTGGCAAAAGGAGGCCGCGCACCCGCAAGGGTTGGAGCGGAAAATCGACGGACCATTCACGCGCATGTCGTGCGTGCACGCCCATTAGCCCCGCCCCGTCCCGCCCGGCGAGGCGAGCAAGCGCGCGCGTGTGGTTCTTCCTTTTTCTCTCCCCAATAGCTCCAACAAGATAGAGATAGCTCAGCTATTTAAGTTGGCCTCATTCCTTTTGAAGTAGTAAAGTAGGACTAAAGTACCTCACCTTTTCATATATATATGCATGTGTGAGTGAGCCTTTAAAATTTATTTGAAATTATTTGGCCCATGACCCAAAACATCCAGTACCATAGACGCTCCATATAAATACACGTCTGTACTTATTCGAAGACGCGTTTGTAATAACAACACCCGTCTGAATTTTGTTTTCCCAAAGATGCATTTCTGTAACACGTGTCTGTGATGTAAAATAGCTTCAGACGTGCTTGTGGTGCTACGTTCTGATTAAGCTGCAGTGTGTGCACTGCAGTCCGCCAGGGTCGACCTCGTCACCAACAGCAGGTGATGCGACGGAGGCCACGGATTTAGAAGATCTCGGCGGCGGCATCCGGCCGTCCACTACCCGCCATCATGGTGTCCCTCCTTGCCTATCCCCTTCACACGGGCATTGAAGTAGGCAGCGGCAGACACCATCTTCTCACACGAAACGGTACACAGATCAGATCGACTTGGGACAGACCGTACGCGAAGGATATCTCGACGACAAAAACATATGGTACTGGATAGGCGCTATGTATGGTCTGGGTTTAGAAGGGCCGAGTCCATATGGGACCTAGATGGATAATGATTACAAAATATTTATTTAAAAAAAATTAATTGGGTGGAGTACTTTAAGATGCGTGCGAATTTTTAGAAAGAGGAATATTGGAGCAGTTCTCTTATTTTACGTTGACTAGCAAATATGCCCGTGTGTTGCAACGAAAATTATAATTTGTGTCATTTTTTCTAGTACACTTTAGAATCATATAGTATACGTTGGTTGGACATATGCTATCTAACTCGCATGAATATAAATCATGAGTATAGACGGCTATGTCTATGGCTAGCGGCGTCACATGTTCATTTTATAGTGTGCGGTGGCAGCAGCTGCCCTCAACAGCGGCGCTAAGGCCAGTGGCGGCTCCCGTTTATTTGGCCTTACGTGCCTCGCTACCGTCATCATGGCCTTCCATGTCCAGTCCAACGCGGACGAGGTCCTCGCAGCGTCAGCTAGCCAAGCTCGCCGCCTCCCCTGGATAAGTGGACCTGGTTGGCAGTACAGACTGCGGAAGCCGGGGCATGGAGTCTTGATCTGTTTTTCACTTGGATCAATTCGTGCTAGCCAAGCTCGCCGCTTTTCCTGCACAAGAGGACCTTGATGGCGGCGCTGAGGCACGTCGCGGGCACTTTGGACGACCTAGAGGCTTGATCTGATTTTCAAATTGATCGATTTGTGTATGGGTGGATTGATTTGATTTTATAAGCTATTTGTGTTTCTGGAGCTATTTTCATTTGAGCTTGGATTTGGATGAGAGATCATCTATAATGATAAGTGTCAAAGTTAAACGACAACAACACAGGCAATTCTCATTCATGTCAAGTTTTTTTGACTATTTTTTTCATCTTCACCGTCCGAATAGAAGTTAGGATGCCATAATTAAATAATCCTAATTCTAAACGGACTCCGAACGCAAACGGGAGGAGAGGCAGAAAATTAAATACAATCCTAATTCTGTACAGACTGGACGTAGAGGAGAGGAACCTACCGTCACCGATCCAAATACGGAGGTGAAAGAAAATTAGGTGGAGAAATTTTTATTTTTTATAGATAGGTATAGATATGAATCCCAAACAGGCAAGAAAGATTAATGTTCTATAAAAAAAAGAAAGATGTATTCAGTGTCTAGTGATTCCAGTTAAAGTACGAAAGTGATAAACGTAGCATAAATATTGGGCCACGGTCATAAAAATAAGCGTGAAAGGGGTATATACCAGTATTGGTCACAAGAACTGCTGCACAGCTGGACACAAAACACACACAAAAAATCTCTATGACAAAACACTTTCTTTCCTGATCGGCCGTGAGAAACTACTTTCTTTCTATGACAAAAAATCTCTACGACAAAACACTTTCTTCATGGCGGTGGCAGTGCCCTTAGGAAGATCTGAAAAGATACAATCAAGTAAAACCTATTATAATCATGCAATCAGTTTGACATACAAATTATATATGTATACCGCTAATAAATGATTATATGAAGTGTTCGAAAAAAAATGATTATATGAAGCAGCTTGGTACTTCTGCGTCACATGGCCTAGCTAAAAGTTATTAGTAAATAATATATCTTCAAGTTTTTATAAATATTTTGATAATGTATCACCAAAATAGTTCAGAAATCTATACACCATCATTATCGAATTGCAGTGACCTTAGATTCCTAACAGATCCATTATTGACAAATGACAAGTCACGGCTCATATCGTGTATATCTAAACCATGTTGTCTTGAAAAGGCTAGCTTCAAGGTTATGGATAGGTACACAAAGCTATATATTGCTCGAGTTTATCACTACTTGATGAAGTATAAATGTTCTTTTGTTCATAATTATAACTATGTTCCATAAAAATTGTAAAATGGGCATGCAATACTATACCTTGAAGTGCAGAACCTCACGTAAGGTAAGATAGGGTCAAACAACCGGTCGTCACCCTTTCTTTCGCCAACTTTCCTCACTTTCTTTGACTTGATGTCGAAAGTGAAGATTTCAGTAGATATGTTAATGAAGATAGTGTTCGTGCCCTCTGCAAAGCCAGCCACTTCATATGACTTGTATGGTATATATCTTGGGAGCAAAGTCTCAAGCTCCATAACCCTCTGTTCAACCCACTCACCGATGCCACTAGTACTAACATCTTGTCGTGACCATATATGGATTCGATTTTTTGATAGGGCGGCAAGTCCTAGCCCTCCATCCTCTGCCTTCATGAGAAATGGCCTATACACAGCTTGTGGCAAGTTGATTTCGGATAACCAATGTGTACACTGGTCATACTTGAGGATGCTTGCGCTGTCTTCAAAGGCGAAGTATATGACATCTCCAATAAGAAGACTGTGTTTGCGCTAGCCTCTCAAGCAGTAGACGGGTAGAGTTGCGATTGCTCTGACTAGGGGCGGGAGCACTCCACGCACCGGTCAATGACGAGTAATTGGTCGCACATTCGAATATAGGGCTGTGAAGGTTGGTCTGTACAAAGACCACGCGGAACGGACCATCTTGGCAGTCGAGGTGGTCGCAGCCGTCCTTGGCACACAGCACAGCCCCGGTGTATGTGCGGCACGGGTAGGCCGGGTAACTAGCAGCGGGCAAGCTCAGATGCTGCAGGCTGCCGGTGATGGGGTCCCAGACGACCACTCGCCTCTTTGACGTGTCCTCGAAGTGGATCAGCACGCGGCCATGACGGCAGTCGACGGCTAACCAGCGGCTGTAGTCGACGGCGGGCATGTGAACAGGTGATTTGATGGAGGTCGCGGGGACGAATTGCATGACATCGTTGTCGTAGTAGCGGTTCTGGATGTAGCCGAGCAGCGGCGGCGCTCCGTGGAGTGCGCAGTAGCGGCGTATAAAGCAGTCCCGGTCCCGGTCGGAGAGGACGCGATGCCACAACTTACAGACGAGGCTGGCGTGGGCAAGGTGCACAGGCTCGTCGGGAGGGAGGCGCACGAGGATCTCTTGGACAAGTTCCTCCGGCAGCGAAGACGCCATATCGTCGCTGGTTGGATCTTGGGTGTTATGAACCGGCCGGAGCGAGTCGCTATATGTGGTACGGAGGAGCAAGTACACTCCCTATGCGATACGATCAAGGATCCGTCAAACGTGTGGAAAATGAGCGGCGACACGATCGTGGCCTTTTTACGCGTGTTACGCGGCGGACTTTGGATCCCTCTCCAGCTTTGGTTTACAACTCCTGGATGCGGCTCCGAAGTCCGAACAGAACACGCCAAATTTCGAGTCCCAGGCCGGTCAGTGTCTGCTCGCGCTTCAGCCTGCCCTGACATTGGTCACCACGGTCACCGTGTCCCTCTGCCCGCGCTATCCGCACGCGACGCGCCTCGTCGCCATGCACCACCACGCGGCATCCCTCGCCTATACCGCCTCCGTTAATCGGCGACGCGCTCTGCCTCGATAAAAGGGACGCCGAGATCGCCCTCTCCTTCTGCCCTCTGCTCTGCCTGATGTGCAGTTGTGCACCGAGCTGCCGGGCCGCGCGATACGCCATTGCTGCAACGAAGCTCCCACCGCCGTTCCTGCTGCTGCGTTCGGCTTCGGACCAGGCCCAGCTCGCCACCAGCTCCACCTCCGTCTCGCCTGTCTCGATGCTTCGACAGTGATCACACGTCCCCGCCGGAGTCCGTAGTGCGTGTGCGTTGCCGGAATCCGCCGCGACTGGTGCATGTCGTCGCCATTGCTGCCTGCGGACTGCGGTGCTCGCGCTGTCGTCGTCGCGTTCCGGGCTAACCAGAGCATCCCCGACCCAACCGTCTGTAAAGTCTGCGACCGCGTGTGAGCCCTCGTCCCCGCACGCTTGCCATCCACGCGGATCCATGTAGAACCACGCGCCGCCTCGCCGCGCCACGGTTCACCGCCGGCCGTTGGTGAGCACCGCTGTGAACCTGCCACTCTGTTCATCCTCCGTACCAATCAACCACTCTCACATATTCCCCACGCCACGCGCACACGGAGTGTGTTCTTATAGTCCAAATAGATTGAAAATTTTATAGTAGGCTAATACCTATGTGTATGAGCTATGGTAAAACTTTTATGCAGGGAATACAATTTGACTGAGTTGTGATTATATCTTTTGATATGTTTGTTTAATGCTTTTAATATAATTTAAAATAGGTACTAAGCATTATGTTTAGGGACTATGTATTCTACGTAGTATATTAAATGAATGAGTGTGGTTCACAAGTTTGTTTGTTTAAATAAGTCCATTAAATTATGCTGATGTAAGTCACCTAAACTACAACATGGTTATTAAGGTGACACACTTAAGCAACTACAAATTACCACACTTATCTTTATGAAGTTTTTAATACTTGTTTATCATAAAATAAATGACGGGTGAAATAGTTTAATGAGAGACCTCACACCATTTAAGCCTAGTCTAATCTATAAGGGCACTTACGATGCAAGACTGTATTACGGAGTCTAAGACTATTTATTAGCTCTTATTTATGGTATTTTGCTGATGTGGCAGCATATTTATTGAAGACAGAGGGAGAAAAAATAAAACTCCAAGTCT
>CM041644.1:6552793-6635502 GCA_023333625.1 Bothriochloa decipiens
GATATTCTAGCTCTTACGGGCGCCATTCCATGCCACTTCGTCTTGTCTCCTCGATCGGCCAGCCACGGGCTTCTGCGGCGGCCGCCCCAGCGGCACGGATCACCTCACGCGTCTAGCCACGGTGGCGCCGGCGTCCGAGGCGACCGTGGGCGGCGCGCCGCGCGCGGCATGGATGCAGTACCTACAGCTCAGGGTCACACACAGATTACAAAGAGTACTATGCTACCACGGTGACCGAGTCTGAAGTCTGAACTGAAACCTGCGACTGCATTTCAGGTTCAGTCGAACAGGTTGCAGGCAGCAGCTTATATGTAAAAACAGAGTTCCTTGTTTCCAGAACTCAATAGAACAGCACGCATAGCTTGATTGTTGATCAATTTATTTGTTGCCTGCTGGCTGATGATGATGGTCTGTGCCGCCGACTATGTTGAACTGGACAATGCATTTCTCTGTCACATGGTTGGTCTGGCCATGAACACATGTCACCGGTTTGCTTGAATTTACTCAAAATTTCGCTTGATAAGTTACACAGTCAACTTCATTAAGGGCTCCTTTGGATTGCAGGTCAAACGCAGGAAAAACACAGGATTTCAGATCCTAAGAATCCGTTCCTATCCAATCCTTTGAATGGCAGAAAACAACCGTAGGAAAGACACAGGAAAACTTCCTACGATGGCTATTCCGAAGGAAAAACGGAGGAATCCCAACATTCACACCAACCTTATTTTTCTATTCCTTTACACCAAATCGAGAGTAGATCACGTCGCTCCAGCGAGCTCATCGCAGTAAGCACGACGTAATCATCGCCGCCGCCTGCCCGCGCGCCCGCCCAGTGCTAGCTCGAGCTCGTCGTTGCCCGCTCGCCAGCCGTGCGGGAGATCAAGCTCGTCGTCGCGCGCCTGCCCGGCAGCCGTGCAGGAGCTGGAGCTTGTCGCCCGCTCGCTAGCAGTACGGGAGCTCGAGCACCTCATCACCCAGGCTACCGCCCCGTGCTTGCCGCTCAAGCTCGCAGCCTCATGCCCACTGCTCATTCGGCGTCCATCACCTTGCTGCTACTTGCCATCGATGCTGACGAAAGATGGAGCTTCAGTGAAATGGGCAGATGAAGACGATGAGGAAGGGGATAAGGTTGGAGATGTGGCATCGGACAGCAATAAATGAAGCCGGTCTAGTGGCCCACTGCATTTTTTTACCTGTGGGCGCGATGGAACTCGCCTGGCTACCAAAGACACTCCTAACGCATTTTCCTACAGGATCACTTCTAACAGAATCACACGAACACGACACCTCAAACCTGTACTTTTCCTATTCCTATCCTATCTCTGTCCTACCGTCCAAAGGGGCCCTAGCTGAGGATCAGATGACCACAAATTGTTCGGTAACTGACCGCGTGAGTGATTCAGTAATGCAAAACCTAATGCATGAGGATTGCATACATAGCTCAATTTGCACATACTGCTAAAATTGAAATTACCACGAAACTTACTTTCTACTGTTATGGTGGCAGAACTCTTTGTGTCAGTACTCAGTCACCAATGGTGTCCAACGATATTGTTTCCAGTGCATCCCGATGGAGTGAAACTTATATCAATCATTTTTAACCTGCTGCATATTGCATTTTGAACCTACTGATGCACTTTTTTTTAAAGTAACCTGCTGCATATTTGTGAGGAACACTAATCCGGGCAAGCAAATGGGGGTAACTGACTACTCCCTCTGTCTCTTTTTAACCGTCATTGGGAAAAAGGGCATAGAAATTAAGGCACTAGGCTAAAGTCCTAAACACTGTAGTATATAACAGTGATTGACGTTCATCAGTTTTGGACCGATATGGGCTTTGAGAGGAAGGGAAGAGACGACAGCGCTTGGTGCAGGACAAAGATGCATGCGGGCATGCATGTACGGCCTAGTGGGCTGGTAGGGAACGACAATTAAACGGGGACACGCCACTGTTGCATGGACGATGAATAAATAAGGACGGAGGGAGTATGCACAAAACAATACTGCTATGTAATGATAAAAAAAACAATTGCCACAACAAAGTAGCAGTAAAAATATGTGGGTTCAGAAAATAGAAGAGACCATACTCATCAAATCCCAAGAAAAATTCTACAGTAGATTTCTAACATCCAACTGATAACTGTTTATTGACAAAATGTACCATTTCCTGAATCAAAATTTCCAAAGAAGTGGGTGACGAAACTAGGTGCCGCAATCCCAAAGCATCTGAATCTAGGTACCATTTCACACATATCAGTAGCCAGGTTCGGGTGCATCCTCCCATAGCATCTTAATCTGCAACCAGAAGGTGAAAACAATGTGTCAGTTACTCGTAACAGCATGCAATGGGTGACAAAACTACTGCAACATTCAGTAATGTATCTGCAGAATGTTTAATGTTGCTCCTAACTGAATAAAGCTATGTCCTCAGGATTTACCCAACAGAAAACAAATGCCATCGGAAACCGAACAGTTCTCACCTTTCAGTTCAGCAGACCCCGCACACCTCTCAGTTCAGAAGGCCCCCAACATTTGGTTCAACGCCTTGGATACCGTATCCCCACCTCAGTACTGCAGGAAAACAGGTGAAGAAAAATGATATCTCTACGACTAAAACATCTCAAATGATTTCTTCCACGGCCTACGCCAAACCACCTCCGCTCCCGAGCCCCGCCCGGCAATCTGCACGCGTCCTCGCTGTCATGCCCGCCCGGTAAATCAGCGCTAATCCTCTCCATAAAAAAAAACGCTCGCTCTTGCATGCGGCCATGCATCCCCAGCGCGCTGACCTCGCTTGGTAGCAACTCCGTGATCTCATGCACCACCAGTCACGATTCCTCTGATTAGGCTCTTTCTAAATTACAGCCATCACGAAGAATCAGGATCCCGCTGCCACAAAAGGCAACAAAAATCTCACGGCCCACAGCAACCGCAACGCGATCGAGCGCTGCCGCTGCCTTGTACGGTGTCGCTATCTTCCTCGAGGCTCGAGCTAGCCTACACGGCCAGTCCACCACGACCACCACGCAGAATCAAGACGCTGCTCCGACGTCCGTGCCCTACGCCGCCAACCATCCGGCCACGACGCGCTGCTGCTCCGTCGTTGTCGTCCTTGAGCTGCCTTCTACGATCACGACCACCACGCGGAAGCAGGACGCGATTCCGACGGCCCTTCTATCCGGCACGTGTTCACGGCACCGGTGACCGGTGAGCAGTCCAAACCCCCCAAAAACTCTGTTGGGTGAGAGCCGCAGAGCCCTAGAGCATTGGACGCTCCCGTTCTTCTGGGAGGAATCACCGTCGCTGACTCGCAGTTGCTGACATCCACACTGTCCCCTAGCGCATGTCCACCGCAACACTGCGGACCCAAGGTTTTTTTTCTCCCACTTAATTGCTCATGGTCCAAAAACTACAGGATTAGGCTGATCTGCCGGCCGGTCGACCTCAGCCTCCTCCATGATCTCATATTGCTACTATTACCACCGGCGTCCGCAGCGTTCTTCTTTACGGAGTAACCGTCGGCCTATCTCCGTCATCGTTGGGTTGGCGCGAAGGCTGTCCATCAGGAGTACTTTGAGGACTCCCGCCGGCGGGAAGCGTCGCGTTAGTGAGCATCTTCTCATGCTGGAAGCCTGGAATCCTTCTCGCCTCTCATCCATACTAGCAACACTCTCCCGGCATGTTTAAGCCAAGTAGCCAAAGTCATCATTCTTTACTGCCCTCGATCGTGCGTGCTAGCAACACTCAGGCGTGGGGCTACGTGTGCCTGCGGATGTCAACTCAGTTCTGAATTTGTGCATGTTCAGGATTGTTTCAGATTTTAGGCTGACTTTCAATGTGTGAACTAATTAGTAATTTGTAATTTCAGTCGACTTCCATCCAGAGCTTAAACGCTAAATTTAGTTGAATGTTTTGAGAGTCTTAGAATTCTGGATTTGTGTTGCTTTTGAACATTAAGGAATTAGTATGCAGTGTAGATCAAGTCGGTTTTCAGAGGCAAAAGATGAATATATGGTGTACTAGATCTCTTTAGATTGTTTCAGCAATTTTTCTGGGAATATTCAAACAATAATTTGGTTGAATACATCAATACGAATATTCAAACTATGTATTCTTGATCTACTACTTACAATTTTTAAGATATGAAAGATTAAATGGGCGCATTGGAGGGACCAAGATGGGTATTTTAAATTAGATAATAGCAGCACTGGTTTGTTTGTTGATTGGATAAGAGATTTGTAGCTTCAGTTCAATAAAGAGTCCAGGATGCTGCATTTAATTATTTTACTTACAAAATCATGAATCATAATTTCCTTCGTCAAGGCTGTTTTGGCTAATTTTGAGCAAAGTAAGCTAAGACTCGGAGCAAATCAATATAAACTATTTCTATAGGTTATTTTTGGTTGTCTTTCAAAAACATATCATCCCATATTTCTCCATAGTGAACTATTTCCTATACTTCTCCCAAATACTTAGCTATGTGAACTAGGGTTGGATTAGAGGCCCGTCTTCTTTGCTATTGGGTCCAGGACTCACCTCTATGGCCCCTATGCATTCTCTTGAGCTTCATTTTGTGGGAGCCTGATTGATTTATGGTTGGTTGGAGGATGTTTCTAAAGAATACCGGTGAAATTCTACTGTGAATGGTGATGCTGCTGCAATGAAACAAACTACCTGTTGGATATTTAGTCATTTTACACCATGTATTAATCCATAAATATGATAAGCAAAATACTAACGCTAGTATGATGCGTGCGACAGCCTCATAATCGCTACTGCTACTGCTACTCATTAACATAAGCAAAATAACAGCAGCAATGAAATGAAGCATAAACAGGGATCTCAGTTTATACCCTAGCGTGCTACTGCCGGTACCCGCGGCCAGTACAGCACCATTGTCGCCTGGAACGCCACCTGCAGGGATGGCGGTGAAGTTCGCCGCACCAGTAGCAGTGGCGGCGTCGCTGGCATCAGCGCTGGCTCCCACACTCGCACCAGCACGCGTCCTCGTGGCCACCATCTTGGTGCTGGACGGAGACGAAGTCGGGGAAGGCAGCAGCAGCGTGTCAGAGCAGTCGCGCCCGTGGACGCTCCCCAAAAACTTGATTGCCCGCCTACCTGAGCAGGTACGCTTGACGGGACAAGTTCCGGAGGCCTGCTCATCAGAGCCACCTGTGCTCGCAGGGGATTTGGCCGGAGGTGCACAGGAGCGGCTCAAACTCGAACAGTGGAGTGGAGGCGGCTGGTCGGGAGGAACACTCGTTAACCCTAGTCTCCGACAGAAGCCCCTTATATAGGAGGCGCCCCTGTCGGAAGACCGTTGGATCTCCCTGGCGGCCGGGTGGGCTGGAGCGGCGGCTAGGGTTTGCCTCGGCCGGATGGGCTGAGTGGCAAAACAAGGCCTAGGCCAGCCAGCCCAAGGCCCACGGCCTCAGGCCGAAGCCAAGCCAGCCAGCCAGCCCAGCCCACGCCCACAGCCTCGGCCTTGGCCTCGGCCCGTCGCGTCACGACGCGCGCGGGCGGGCGGGCGGCGCGGCTCGGCTCGGCTCGGCGGCGGTGGCGGCGGCGCGCGCGTGTGGGTCCCAGGTTCTCCTCCTTAATCAGCTTATGTGGGCATCCCAATGCTCACTATTTAAGTTGATTGTCCTCTAGGTAATTAGTCAAGTTGGTACTAATCACCTTTCCACTTAATCACACAATTGTGGGCCTTTGAGGTTTACTGATTATTTAGAATAAATAATGGGCTTGGCCCAATTATCCTAACAATCCCCACCAAACATCAAAGGTACACAGTTAGTGCCTTCAGTTCTGAGCTTGTTTGATATACCGGTGTTTTGATGGAGACTGTTAAGTTGAACTACCATCTAGAAAAGAGGCTTACACTCACTCACAACTGATCAATGGACTATGCCTTGAATTGACAGTTTTGTGTGAAACGAGGTTCGCCCAAATTCTTAACCGATACTAGGCTGCCAAGAGCACCCCCTCGGGTGGAGCATATAAGTCAAACTCCATGCCTGTTCATGAGTATTTAGAGATCACCCAAATCTCATAGACTGGGACCAGCAGTCTGACTCACATAGGTGTGTCCCTTCTAGGATGTCCTGTAGGTCGACATCCCTGCTTAAATAAGCCACTCGGATCACATAAAGATATACACATACCATCCTGCCTTACAGCCTGGAAAAGAAGTGCATTCTCAAAGATAGAGACCTTTATAAGGGTCTTTTCCCTCAGTCTACTCATAGCTTGTTTCACCACTCTAATTCACGGGATCTCCGATCACATAGAGCAGGTTACCACTATAGCAGACTTTAAGTGGGTCTCAGTCCCATCTCAACTGATGCACTGTCTATCACGTTACGTGACAGCCCCTTGGTGAATTGATCTACCAGATTTTTAGACGTGTGGACATAGTCCAACGCTATCACTCCGGAGTTTCTCAATTTTCTGACAGACTTTAAACGACGCCTTACATGCCTAGTAGTCTTCAGGTTATCCTTAGAACTGTTAACTTTGATTATCACAGTTTGATTATCACAGTTCATGGAAATGCTGGGCACAGGTTTTTCAACCACCGGCAAGTCCATAAGGAGTTCCCGAAGCCATTCGGCCTCAACTGTGGCGGTGTCTAGTGCTGCGAGCTCTGCTTCCATAGTTGACCTCGTAATGAGAGTCTGCTTGCAAGACTTCCAGGAAACAGCACCATCTCCAAGGATAAACACATACCCACTGGTGGCCCTCAACTCGTCAGCATCAGATATCCAATTTGCATCACTAAAACCCTCCAGTACCTTTGGGTACCCGGTATAGTGAATGCCATAGCTTGCGGTTGCTTTGAGATACCGCATTACTCTCTCGAGAGCACGCCAATGATCATCTCCCGGATTTGAAAGAAACCGGCTCAACTTGCTCACAGCATATGAGATGTCAGGTCTAGTGGCATTCGCCAAATACATTAGTGAGCCAATGATTTGGGAGTACCTCAATTGATCCCTCATTATCCTTTTATTCTTTCTCAGAATTAGGCTTGGATCATAGGGAGTGGACACAGGTCTGCAGTCACTATAGCCAAAGCGGCTTAGAACCTTTTCCACATAGTGGGACTGCAATAAAGTAACCCCACCATTTTCTCCCTTTAGTAGCTTAATGTTCAAAATCACATCAGCTTCTCCCAGATCTTTCATATCAAAGTTCTTGGACAGAAAGTCCTTCACTTCCTCAATCATATTGAGGTTTGTGCTAAATATTAGGATGTCATCCACATATAGGCACAGGATCACTCCTTCTCCCCCACCAAAACGGTAGTAGATACATTTATCAGCCTCATTGGCAACAAAGCCTGCTGACGTCATGGTCTTATCAAACTTTTTGTGCCATTGTTTTGGAGCTTGCTTTAGGCCATACAAAGACTTTAACAATTTGGACACCTTGCCCTTTTGACCCTCTACTACAAAACCATCGGGCTGATCCATGTAGATCTCCTCATCTAACTCTCCATTTAGGAAAGCCGTCTTCACGTCCATCTGATGAACGAGAAGACCATGAGATGCAGCCAAGGCAAGTAGTACTCTGATTGTAGTCAATCGGGCCACAGGTGAGTAAGTGTCAAAGAAGTCCTCGCCTTCCTTCTGGGTATAAACTTTAGCAACAAGCCTTGTCTTGTACTTTTCAATGGTACCATCAGGCCTAAGCTTTTTCTTGAACACCCATTTACATCCAACAGGCTTACACCCATAAGGGCAATCAACCACTTCCCAAGTTCCATTAGACATTATTGAATCCATCTCACTCCGTACCGCTTCCTTCCAATAGTCAGCGTCAGGAGAGGAAAATGCCTCTTCAATGGTTGTTGGAGTATCATCCACGAGGTATATGGTAAATTCATCACCAAAGGATTTTGCAATCCTAGGTCTCTTACTCTTTCGAGTGACCCCACCATTTTCCTCCCCAGGATTTTCTATGACGGGTTGTTCAGAACACTTCACTGGCACAAAAGTTTCGGGAGCATCAGGAGGTCCCTGACTAGATGTGCTCGGTACATTCCCTCTCATAGGGAAATCATTCTCAAAGAATGTTGCATCTCTGGACTCAATCACTGCACCAACTCTCATGTTAGGCACTCCAGATTCAACCACTAAAAATCTGTAGCCTACGCTGTTTATAGCGTATCCGAGAAAGACACAATCTACAGTTTTTTGTCCTAGCTTGCGCTTCTTGATGATTGGCACATTTACCTTGGCCAAGCAACCCCAGGTGCGCAGGTATGAGAGAGTTAGCCTTTTCTTTTCTCATTCCTCAAATGGTGTTTTCTCTCTATTCTTTGTAGGAACTCTATTCAGGACATGACACGCAGTCAATATAGCCTCACCCCACCATTCCTTGGAAAGTCCCGCAGTGTCCAACATGGCGTTAACCAAATCAGTTAGAGTGCGGTTCTTTCTTTCGGCAATCCCATTGGATTGGGGGGAGAAAGGAGGCGTCCTCTCATGAATAATTCCATGTTCCTCGCAGAATTGATCGAATTCTTTTGAAAAGTACTCTCCACCACGATCAGACCGCAACCGTTTGATTTTCTTCTCAAGTTGATTCTCAACTTCGGCTTTATAGATTTTAAAGTAGTGTAATGCTTCATCTTTTGTTTTTAATAAGTACACGTAGCAAAATCTAGTACTATCATCGATTAGAGTCATGAAATATTTCTTGCCGCCTTTGGTCAACACTCCATTCATCTCACACAAGTCTGAGTGAATGAGGTCTAGAGGTGCCGTGTTCCTCGCCTCTTTCACAGCCATACGAGGCTTGCGGGGTTGTTTAGCTTGCACACAAGCATGGCACTTAGAACCTTGAACCAAATCAAATTTAGGGATTAAACTTATTTTAGCTAAGCGCGTCATGCATCCAACATTAATATGGCATAAACGGGAGTGCCAAACGTTGCACCCAACATCATGTCTCACATGGTTCATGACATTACTGTTACAAGAATCCATCAATGAAAAGCGGAACAAGCCTCTGCATTCATAGCCCTTACCAACAAATATTTCATATCTCGATACAACACATTTATTAGACTCAAAAGCAAGCTTAAAACCATCTCTACACAGTAGAGACCCGCTGACTAGATTCTTCTTGATAGAGGGGACATGCTGCACGTTCTTCAGCTGCACGGTCTTTCCCGAAGTAAACTTCAGATTGACCATGCCAACACCATGAACAGCCGCATGCGACCCGTTTCCCATCAGCAGGGAGGAACCTCATTCTTCCTGGTACAAAGAAAACAAAGAGCGGTCAGCACATACATGAATATTAGCCCCTGTGTCAACCCACCAATCAGGAGAGAGACAAACTGAAAGGATCGTTGGTAAATAATTACCGTACCAGATCCTCCAGCCTCGCTAACAACCATGTTGGCTGTCTTCTTCTGCTGCCTGTCCTTGCGGTCTGGACACTCCTTTGCCCAGTGATCAGTGCTCCCGCAGACAAAGCAGCCGCCACTCTTTTCTTTGTTTGCCTTTTTCTTAAAGGCTTGAGCTTGTGGCTTGATGACATTCTTATTTTCAGCATTCTTGTTCTTCTTCCTCTTGTGGGCCTGAGGGTTCCTCTTCTGCACCAGATTGGCGCTAGAGCCTCCCTCAGTTAGCACTTTCTTGCCCCGTGTGTCCTTTGCCCTCGCATTCTCCTCAACACTTAAGGAAGCGACAAGATCAGTCACACTGAACTCTTGCCTCCTGTGCTTTAGAGAAGTGGCAAAATCCCTCCAAGTAAGTGGCAGCTTAGCGATAATACCGCCGGCCACAAACTTGTCGGGCAGCACACAATAGTTGTTCTCAAGCTCCTTGGCTAGCATCTGTATCTCATGAGCTTGCTCTACTACAGAACGGTCATCGACCATCTTGTAGTCATAGAACAGCTCACTGCCAGCGTCAGAAACCCCGAACTTGGCCTGCAGTGCATCCCACATATCCCTGCCCGTAGGCATGTCCATGTACAGTGGAATCATACCCTCATCTATGACACTAATGAGCGACAGCTTGAACAAGTTATCCGCCTCATTGAACTTGCTCTCTTCCTCAGGAGAAAGAGGCGGTTCAATGCGCCTTCCCTTGACAGCGTGCTCAAGCGCATAGCGGTAAACCACAACATAGCACGGGATCGCCATATCTTATAATTAGATCCGCCATCCTTCAAAGATGGTGACCTCAATGATGCAGCAAAGCTAGCAGATGAAAATGACCTATCAAGTTTTTGGATTGTTGGATATTTAGTTATTTTACACCATATATTAATCCATAAATGTGATAAGCAAAATACTAACGCTAGTATGATGAGTGCGACAGCCTCATAATCGCTAC
Source organism: Bothriochloa decipiens (assembly GCA_023333625.1). Lineage (NCBI taxonomy): Eukaryota > Viridiplantae > Streptophyta > Magnoliopsida > Poales > Poaceae > Bothriochloa > Bothriochloa decipiens. The sequence goes on from CM041644.1 coordinate 6,563,149, forward strand.
TGCTACTGCTACTCATTAACATAAGCAAAATAACAGCAGCAATGAAATGAAGCATAAACAGGGATCTCAGTTTATACCCTAGCGTGCTACTGCCGGTACCCGCGGCCAGTACAGCACCATTGTCGTCTGGAGCGCCACCTGCAGGGATGGCGGTGAAGTTCGCCGCACCAGTAGCAGCGGCGGCGTCGCCGGCATCAGCGCTGGCTCCCACACTCGCACCAGCACGCGTCCTCGTGGCCACCATCTTGGTGCTGGACGGAGACGAAGTCGGGGAAGGCAGCAGCAGCGTGTCGGAGCTGTCGCGCCCGTGGACGCTCCCCAAAAACTTGATTGCCCGCCTACCCGAGCAGGTACGCTTGATGGGACAAGTTCCGGAGGCCTGCTCACCAGAGCCGCCTGTGCTCGCAGGGGATCTGGCCGGAGGTGCACAGGAGCGGCTCAAGCTTGAACAGTGGAGTGGAGGCGGCTGGTCGGGAGGAACACTCGTTAACCCTAGTCTCCGACAGAAGCCCCTTATATAGGAGGCGCCCCTGTCGGGAGACCATTGGATCTCCCTGGCGGCCGGGTGGGCTGGAGCGGCGGCTAGGGTTTGCCTCGGCCGGATGGGCCGAGTGGCAAAACAAGGCCTAGGCCAGCCAGCCCATGGCCTCAGGCCGAAGTCAAGCCAGCCCACGCCCACGCCCACGGCGCGCCGCGACGCGCAGGCGGGCGGCGCGACGGCGGCGGCGGCGCGCGCGTGTGGGTCCCAGGTTCTCCTCCTTAATCAGCTTATGTGGGCATCCCAATGCTCACTATTTAAGTTGATTGTCCTCTAGGTAATTAGTCAAGTTGGTACTAATCACCTTTTCACTTAATCACATAATTGTGGGCCTTTGAGGTTTACTGATTATTTAGAATAAATAATGGGCTTGGCCCAATTATCCTAACACTACCTATGTCATCAGGCTACTAACTGTTATATTCTTCACATTCAGTTTAGCAAAGTTTAATTGACTGGTTTTGTAGCTTAACAAGCGACTCAGGGAGCCATATATGTCATTTTGGTATTTACTCCTCATATCATTTTAGTAACATTGTTTGAGTTGGTGGTTTCATTATTGTCTGTGTTGTGCTGAATTTTGAATAATATTCTACTGAACAATTGGGCTGATAGGGGAGTTGCATGCTTACCTTGTAAAGGAGTTGCATTGCACCATTTGAATAAAATATTATGCAAAAGGCAAGATAGGAATGATTCTGAGCCCATAGACAGGATGTGCTATTACACGACAGTGCCATTACGCTGGAAGCCAGAGAGCAAAATTCCACACTTGGTCGTGAATGAATCCGAAAGGTCCTTTTTTCCTAAATTATTTCCTAAGATTTTTGTACTATTTGAAAGCGAAAATCCAAGCTCATGTACCTTTATGTTGTTATATGAAAATACTATATTTTTGTTAATCGGTAACTTAATTATAAATAAAATTTAGGTTTGAATGTTTCCCTTTTATATGCCAACAGATTAGTGCAATGTTGAAGATTTAAAACAACATGGAACTTCCGCTAATACCAAATCAACAAGGACTTCAAAGATAGTCGGCACAGAGTTGTATGTGTGTTTCCAATGTACAACCTTGTCATACATTTAATTTTGATAACTTGAGCTTCAGTCCATAACCTTCAGCATATTAGTCAAAATATAGTGACCCTTTTGTTCATTTTTAGTACAATAATTTTATCGGTGCTGAACCTTCTGGTAAGCTCCATGTATATTTTATCTCGCATTATTGGTTACTATAACTCAACTCTTGAAAAAATAGCAATGAAACATATTTATATATTTTTTTTATAGGAGAGGTTGCCTTTTGACAACGTCCCTATTCCCGTGGGTTGCTTGCACGAAGCATTTCTCCGCAGCACATGCTTTCTTGCACTTATTTTTCGTGGTACACATCATCCATTTTAGAGTTGAACATTACAAGGATTGAAGGAACTTATGTTCCGGAGATAGCATTCCTCATTCCAATTATAATTATGTTAACCAGTTTGAACCAAAAGTAGCATTAACAATTTTAATTTTCAATTCATTATAAGTTCGTAGAAAATATAAAAAATCCACGGTCTCTAATTGTAACATACTGTGGTTTTTTTTTATTTCTCACATAGGTATCCCAATGAGCATATCAAAGAATTTAAAAGCATGCTTGACAAGCTAAAAGTCTAAAATGTTTCGAAGTCACAAAACATATCGAAAGAAAACCAGAAGTGAATAACATTCGTCGCAACGCACGGATATTTACCTAGTACACCGAATAAATTTACTTCTTCGTTAACCAAACAGCACATCTCCAAACATTCCGAAATTGTACTGGACTTACCTGGAACGCAAAAGGTGATGAACGGGACCACGCTCTGGACTATCCCGTCAAATTTCTTCTTCAGTATCACTTCGCCTCTTCTCAGGTCGACTAGAAACAACCCACCGGGAGTCCGCAGGAACAAGACTTCGATGTCCTCGGCGAAGCCCACAAAGAAGCTCTCTGTACCAACGGCATTGTCGGGGGCTCGAGGTCAAGGTCAGCGGTCTGTACCCACTCTGCTCCGTCAGCACCGACCTCCATTGCCCACATCAGGAATCGGAGATTTCGCACGACTGCGATTCCCAGCCTATCGTCATCCATGGTTATGGGCACAGGGGTCGCATTCCAGGCGAAGATCCCAGCCGCGGGTGGTCCCTCGATCATGGCAAAGCCGTGTGTGAGCATGTCATACCTGACGACTCGGGGGCTCCCTTGAAACGAGAAGTAGAGCAGGTTACCAATTCGGGCAGGGGGCAAGATCCCCAGCCACTCACCAGGGGATGGCGCGACCTCAGCACAGATTGGGCGGCTCCAGTTTCCATTGGCGGACGTGTATATGCAGGCGAACATGCCCTCCTCGTCCGCGCCCACCAACAGGACGCGAAATGGCTCGCGGTGGCAGCCTATGTGCTCCCAGGGGTGTAAGCCGTCATCTGCCGCAGGGCCGCAGAGCAGAGCCGCGCTCCAGCTGTACGTCGGGCGCCGTCGGACCTGCGGGAGCTTCATCTCCTCGCCGCTGATAGGACACCACACCCAGAGGGTGTTGTTGAATGGTGCCCACCTCTCGAGCATCGGGTTGAAGAGCACGCGCCCATGGCGCGCCAGCCGAGGCGGCTGGTTTCGCGCTCGCGCGGCAGAGGCAGAAACGAGGAGATTTCGGTGGAGAAGTGGGATATCACTTGACTTTCGCCCTCGCCGATGTCGCGCTTGATGTCGCAGAAGAAGCCCAGCATGTGGGGGCCGCCACGCCTGTAGAAGTTTCTGAATCGGCTTCTGAAGCCACGACTGGAGGCGACGCGGCCCCACTGCGTGCACACCAGGGCCGCGTTCAGAATGTTCTTTGGATCTTCCGGAGGTAGGCGGACAAGGATATCGGCGATAACGTCGTCGCAGAGCGTCTCCGCCATGCTGCTTGGGTGGATTTGGCGGAGAGAATAGGCAGCAGGTGCTCGCCATAACTTCCAGCTCTCATCCGCCTCCCTCGTCCACTCCAGCCGGGCCTGGTTTAGCCAGGAGTCAACAGACTCTGTCACCTGCCGCTTCTTTTGCTCGGCGTAAGACTGTCTCAACCAATCTTTATCTGCATGCGTGAAAAACAGCACCAATTAAGGGTCAAGCAAGCAAACAGCAATCAGCATTCCAAAACCAAATGCTAGAATGAACCGATGCCAAACAGTTCTGCTGTACAAGCCAAATCCAGAGTAATTCAGTGACTCTGTTCTACATCTATACACGCGCTGTGCAGTTGTAATCCAATTGTAAACAACAGAGCAGTAAGTACATCTACGGAGGTAATGAGCACATTTCTCAATGGTAAGACAGGCACTGAATCATAGAAGCGCACACATGTCATGAGAATCCCTTGTAATCTTGTCAGAGTTAGCATGCCAACTGAAAATGGAAATGCAATGTAACACCCTAGTTTTCTATTTCCAAAAATATATATATATAAATAGTCAAAATGATTTTTGGTGGATAAATAAATGGCAAAATAAATATTTTTATGAAAATGAAGTTGCAACATGGTAGAAACATGCTTAAGTATTCATGCTGGTGCATATTTTGTTGTGATGAGGTTTGAATTTGAATTTGAATTCAAAATCAATTTGAAAATGCATTTAAAAATGTTTAAATAAAAGAAAACCTATTTCTTTTCCTCCTCCTCACCTTCCGGTCATTTTGGCCCGAACGGCCCGCTCGGCCTGCCCTCTTCCCACGCTCGGGCCGCTGCTCCGCTCGCCCTCCGCGCTAGCCCGTTTCGTCTTCTGGCCCAGCCACAGCAGCGCCGCGCCATCGCGTCCATCTTGGGCCGCAGGCCGCCGGCCCATCAAGGCGCCGCGTCCGCGTCCGCGTCCGCGCCGCCTCTGTCCTCTCTTCTTATCTGGCTGACAGGTGGATCCGCGTCGTCTTCTCCTTCATCCGACCGAGACGCGAGTCGGAGCTCCGAGCCCGATCCCGCGCGATCGACCCGACGTCCGCTCGGCCGCACCCCTTGTCTCGGGGCTATTTAAGCAATTAACCGCGCCCGCAAGTCCTATCTGAACCCTAACGCCATCGCCTCATTGACTCGAGCCGCCACGACCCCGAACCCTAGCCGCCATTGCCGCCCGCCGCCAAAGCTTGAAATTGACCGCCGTCCTCGGGTAATCTTTGCCATCTGCTGGTCAGCAAGCTTCGCCTTGATCTTCTGAGCACATTGGTGCCATCCTTTCGGTTCAATTTGATCTAATTCGAGTCGCTGTCGATTGCAGTCCGTCGCCGTCCGCCGCTCCTAGCTGTGCGCTGTCCCCGCTTCGCCTCGGCCTTCATCTTCTACGCAGGTGAGCGCGGCGTGAGTTGCTCTGTCCAATGGTATCGGTCCCGCGTCAAATGGTGGCCGGAATCGTGACCTATGCGAACGCCGGCGAACTCCTTCGCCGTCGGCGATGGCCGCCGCCGTGTCGGGTTTCTTCCCCGGCGAGCCCGATCGCCTCGGTCAATCCGCGCCGTCAGTTTTGAATCGGACGGCCAGAAACAGCATGTATCCCTTCAGCTGGCAGATTTGCCAAAAACCCCCTGGGTTTCGGTTTAGTCTGTTAAGAACCTTGGCGCTTTGGTCAGGATCCGTTTTCCCCACTGGAAAGCGTAAATTCTGCTTAACAAATTCATAATACGCTTTGCCCACTGGAAAGCGTATTTTCCTTGTAACAGCTTTCAGAATACGTTTTCTTCTCTGAAAAACATATTTTTCCTTTTCAGTTCAGAATTCGTTTTCAGTTATTTACAGTTTTGTCATTATTTTTAAAAGCTTATAACTTTCACGTTTTAACTCCGATTTGGTCCATTCAAATTTCGTTAGATTTATAATTTCATAATCTACACAGTGGTGCTACTTTTGAAGTATTTTGAAAATCTTATATTTTTAGTCTATATTTAAAATATTTATTTATCTATAGGAAATCTTTGAAAATTCATATCTTCGCCGTTGTAACTCCGATCTCGGTGAACTTGACGTCTGTGTGATCGTAGAAGCGAGTAGAATAGTTTTATAATCTTTTTATTCTGTTTTGATGACATTGATGTACTATTCCTCTAATAGTTCTTTGTTTACTTCGTCTATGTATGCTCGATTGGGTTGTCTGGTGTTGATTGTTAATGTCGAGTTCAGACGGTGAGGTTTTTGCTGAGCAAAGCTACTTTGAGGATTAGCAGGATCAGCAGGACTTTGTGAATCAAGGCAAGTATAGCATGGATCTTCCTTGTTACCTATCCACTATAAATACCAATACATATGCATGTGTCTGTTTGATGACCTAGAGATTATAACTAGCTTTGATATCCTGATTCCTTGAACCTTTTTGGGTTGCATTGGGTAGCCAAGATGCTGTGCTTAATGATATCATGATCTTATGGCTTGATGAGTATTTGTGCCATGAACAGTAATAATGACTTTTAACCACCTGAGGATTAATCAGTAACGTATCTTCCGAGATTTACAGTACAGCTATGAGGGCTATATGGCTCTGGTTTTAGATCAGTATGAGGACCTCTTCTAGCATGTTAGCGGTTCCCTTTATGGCACAAGGGGGGTGTGTTTCGGGTTGGGTGTAGTTGGACCTCTGTCTGTATGAGTATAGGATGCGGTCGTGTGCCATCAGAAGGGGGTACTATATCCTTAGGGCACAGAAACCTCAGTGGCCCTAACTTGTTAGACGAACCTTTGAAAGGCTTCATAGTGAATCCTGCCGGTCTTCCTTGGTAGTGGGCTAAGAGGCTGATCTCCTCGGGCGAAAGGGCAATTCACGGCTCACAGTGAAAGTGTACACCTCTACGCAGAGTTTAATAAACTGGTATACTAGCCTTGCTCAAGGACACGAGCGGCCTTGGAACTCCTTACACTAATGATGATCTCTCTTGTCATGTTAAATTGATCATACATTTGCTGTTATGTTTACTATTCATTTATGTTACATTGATCATGATGGTTTTGAGAAACACTTGCCACCTTGATGCTGCTTAACTGATCAACTTGATAAACATATAAAAGCTAAATGCAGTCAAACCGTGTCAGCTTATTTGAGCCTCATTAACCCATGTTATGCTTGTTGAGTACGGTTATGTACTTACGCTTGCTTTACTTTCAATTTTGGAAAATCTCGGATGGGTAACAGATGAAGGTTGGAGTGAGAGCTATCGGGATGAATACTAGGCTTGGTGTTCACCAGTCGACGTGTCTCTGTGGGAAGCTTCCGCTATGATGTTATCTTAGATTTTATTGTTTATGCGCAATACTCTGTAATAAATATTGGTACGCTATGTAATAAACAGGGTGACGATACTCTTTGTAATTTGTCATCCTATATGTGCGACTGTTTCTGGGGCACATATAAGACTATTTATGTATTCTACTTTTATCCTTAAAAGTGAAGTGTGACATGCAATCATCCATCAAATAGTACTAGTGTTACTAGCATGCACATGCAACAATGTTGGCACCTAGCCAGCTGCGCAGCCCAGGTATTGTCACGCACAATTTACAACTAAATGCCAAGCATGCAGAGAGGCAGAGTAACAATTTTCAATCGAATGCCAAGCATGCAGACAAACAGAGAGGCAGAGTATCGAGTCGAGATTTCAAGCAGCCTGGCATGCTGCATTTGATCAATTAAACAGTATCTGCATCCATGCAAAAGAGCAGCAAGTAAGGGTCGACCAAGCAAGAAGAAATCAGCATTCTAAACGCAAGAATCTAATCTGCACAAGAGGAATATATAAAGAACTGATGCCAAACCGAAGCAGTGTTCTGTACTCTGTAGATGCCAAATTCAGACTAATTCAGTGATTCTGTTCTGTGATCTGTACGCGCAGTGCAGTTGTAATCCAAGTGTACGCAGTACATCATGAACACATTCTCAATGATAAGACAGGCAATGAATCAGAAAAGCTCAGACATGTCATGAGGATCCATCAATTAGGCATACAGAGAGCATCGGTTCATTGCGTAATTGATGGATCCTCATGACATGTTCAAATAGTACAATTGAATGCCGAGCATGCAGACATACAGATAGCATCGAGTCGACATTTCCAGCAGCCAAGCATGCAGCATTTGATCGATTCAGTAACCGGAGGCAAGGCAGGCAAGTGCATGCGTTAGAACCGAACATCTAACGGGATGTACGCGCGCATACCATCTGGTGAAGAGTAGTCGTCGCCGGGAAGCGTGGGTGGCGGTGGCGGCACCTCCCAGGCATCGATGATGGGGCGGGAGGATTTGAACGCGAGCTGATCACGGTCTATCGGGCATTCCTTGCAGGTGACGACCTTCTTTTTATCCATGTCGACCCCGAAGAGCTTCGAGCCCTGGAAAAAGTAGACGACGAAGTGGTTGTTGGGGTCGACGAGGGAGACGTGGGGCACCTCGCGCGGCTGCAGGCCCTCGTCGGCGTAGGTCTCGCAGTCCCAGATTTCGGCGAAGGCCACCTCGGACTCCGGCTTCCAGTGCTTCGGGCCTTTCAGATTGAGCGTCCACATACTGACGGTGGGGTTAGCCGGGGGCACATCAGCGTCGACGAGCGCGTCGTAGGAGAGGCCGCGGATCTCGACGAAGCGAAGCTTGCCCTCGCTGGGCCTGACGCAGCGGCGCTGGTCGATGAGGGTCCTGATGCGGGGGTCGAAGGCGACGTCGCCGTCGCCGTCCATCTCGCAGCCGGGCGGGAGCGGGAGGAAGAACAGCTTGGTGGGCCAGTAGCAGCCCACGAAGGGGACGCAGAACAACACTCCATAAGCGAGGGCGGGGCCACCAGAGGCGGCCGTCGTGGGCGAGCACGCCGGTCTCGGAGAAGGGGTTGCGCATGGGGGCCTCTTGCTGGTCGAGGAGACTGGCGAACCAGCGTCCTGTGGCGGTGGAGTAGCAGAGGAGCCTGTTCGGGTGGTCGTCGGAGGTTTTCGGCTGGAGCTGGACGACCACGTAGTGGCTGCGGTGGTCCGGGTCGGCGATGAGGCCGATGCTGAGGTGCTGGCGGATGTCGAGGCCCCTGGCCTTCATACTGGAGAGCACCGGAGGGAGGATGGTGACGGTACTGGTGCGGGTGTTGCAGAGGAAGAAGTCCGGGAGGTTGTCTTCGACGACCTGGAGGAGAATGAAGCCGGAGCGGTCGGCGGCGAGGATGTAGGCGGACAGCGCCTGGGGTCGGGCGCGACGCGGGGGTGCAGCACCAGGTTGGAGGGGAGCAGCGGGTCCTTGCAGGCGAGCAGCACGTCGGTGCCGCTGACGATTTACTGGGCCCGCTCGTCGTCCTCGCTGCCGGGGAAGTCGACCACGGAGACGAGGGCCACCCACTTGCGCGGCGGCTCGGACGACTTGGGCTCCTGCTCTGACGACTTGTTCTCCTGCTCCGTCTCCGCTTCCTGGCCGGCGCGCGACGACTCCGCCACGTCTGGCGTCGACGACGCCATGGCTGGCTGCCTGGCCCGCGGCGAGGGATTGCGGTGGGTTTGGGGTGGGAAGGGGGGCGAGTTGTTTGTGTTGATCGCCTGAACGGCTTGCCTGCTGGCAGCAGGAGAAAGGGAATGGGATCATATAGGCGGGGCCACGGCAGCAGACGACGACGGGACCACGGCCCACGGGACGTTCCTCTGGTACAAGAATCTTGCTCGGCACAGCAGGTGGGGTCAGCAGAGCAAGGAAAACAAGACAGGAACCTAGTGATCAACAACCAATGGGCTCGACTCACGCGTCCGTTCCACGGAATTCGATCAGGAATAGTACCACCCTGCTCCAGCGGTGACCCCCACATGTCAGTGGGACCATGGCAGGCGGTTGGTCTGTTATGTGAACTACGGGCCCACCTGCCCCATTGAGTCTGATCTGGAGCGGAGCAAACGAACACCGTGGCGCCGTGGCGGTCATCGTGGCCTCTCGGCATAGCTTCAAAACTTTTTCTTTCTAAGGAAAACGTGGCCTCTAAACTTAAAACAGGGCTGTCAGCCGCATGACCGATCGAACATTCAAATTGAGAAATGTGTTGACCTCTCTAAATCAGGCCAACATGGTAGGCCAGGGCCTTGTCGTTCACCTAGCCTCCAACTTGACCCATTCTAACCCTATCCTAGATTCGCAAGCAAGCTTCACCTCAGGTGTCTCCGGCGACGGCAGCACGCGGTGCCAGGCGAGGCGAGCGGCGGAACGGCAGCAGCGTGCAGCGACGGCGAATCGACAGTCGAGGCCGATAGCAACGCCTCGTTGGGCCAGACGGAATCAGCGGCGGCGCGGCAACACGTGGCAGCGCAAATTGCCTACAACGCTGCGTCGCGAGCAGCACGGCAGCACCTGCAAGCGCGAGTGGAGCGGGAAGATTCTGCTCTTCTGTGTGTTTCTGTCATGTGGGGCCAAGCGTATACCCGTCAGCGGCGAGTCCGTGACATCAGGAGGGCCGCTACGCGGGCCGCTGCGCGCGCACACGACAACCTCGAGGGTGGTTCGACGGCCTCGAGGGTGGACGGCCTTGAGGGTGGTCTCGAGGGTGGTTCGACGGGCTCGAGGGTGGACAGCCTCGACGGCCTCGAGGGTGGTCTCGAGGGTGGTTCGACGGCCTCGAGGGTGGACGGCCTCGAGGGTGGTCTCGAGGGTGGTCCGACGGCCTCGAGGGTGGACAGCCTCGAGGGTGGTTCGGCTGAAGATAGTGGCTAGATGGCATGCCGAGATTTTAGGAGATTGGTTTCTATAATTAGTTATTTTGTCAAGTTTGTTGCCTAGGTTGCATGGCCATGGGCCTTTATATTCTGTACTCGGTGAACAATTGAATCAAGAAAGATCAGTTATCAAATCTCTCTCTCTCTCTACCGTTCTCAAGCCCAGGCGCCGTGAGGGGAATAACCTCCGCTCTGGAAGACACGGCACGAGACTACGAACTACGTAGTCGAGGGCCAGCTACCCTAGATCGCTACGCCCTTGACAACCTGGTATCGCGGTCACGGTCACGATCCACCCAATCTTCTCCCACCCGCGACGCCAGCCCGTCCACTGCCGACTCCCATCTCCACCCTAGCCCGCCGCCGCACCCTGCCACCACCATGACCGAGCCATCCCTTGCCGATGTCTTGGACGCCCTGAAGGCCATCAACACGAAGATCACCACCATGGAATCGGACGTGGCGGCCCTGAAGGACAAGTCCGCATCTACGTCGGCATCCAGCGACACCCACCGCCAGGAGGACGCGCGCGACAGGGATCTTCCGTTCAAGCACAAGCGTTGGGATTTCCCCCGCTACGATGGCACGACAGATCCTCTCCTCTTCACCAACAAATGTGACGCGTACTTCCGCCAGTACCGTACCATGCCAGAGGAGCGCGTGGCGCAGGCGGGGTACCACTTGGACGACGTTGCGCAGCTGTGGTTCAATCAACTCATGGAGGATGATGGCGCGCCGCCGTGGGGTCGGTTCAAGGACCTCCTTCACTTGCGGTTCGGACCACCCCTACGCTCCGCGCCATTATTCGAGCTCTCCCAGTGCAAGCGGACCGGGACGGTGGAGGAGTACGCCAACCGTTTCCAGGCCCTTCTTCCCCGTGCCGGTCGCCTCGACGAAGCCCAGCGCGTCCAACTCTTCACCGGCGGCCTCCTGCCCCCTCTCAGTCACGCCGTGCAGGTCCACCACCCCGACTCCCTCGCGGTCGCGATGAGCCTGGCGAGGCAGATCGAGCTGATGGAACTTGATCGCCTGCCCCAACCCGCCGGCCCGCGCGCCCTCCAGCGCGGCATTCTGCCGGGCCCGGCGATGCGTCCTGTACCGGCCGTCGTGCCGGTCCCGGCACCGCGCCCCGCGCTGCCCGCCTTGCCCGCGCCACCACAGTAGCTGGCGTTACCGGCGCCCCCGGGCATGGGACAGCAAGGCCGCGGCGACGCCAATCAACGCCGCCTCTCCCCGGATGAGATGGCGGAACGACGCCGCCAAGGTTTGTGCTTCAATTGTAATGAGAAGTACTCACGGGGTCATAACAGGTTCTGTCGCCGCATCTTCTTCCTTGACGGCGTGGAGATCGACGACACCGACGGCGACGCTGCTGCGGCGGCAGACGACGCGGCACTGGAGGCCCCCGTCTTCTCCCTTCATGCCGTGGCGGGCGTGACCGTGGGTGCCCCCATCCTGCTTCACGTCACCCTCGGCACCACGACGCTCGTCGCCCTGGTGGATACGGGGTCCACGCACAACTTCATCGGCGAGGCGGCCGCACACCGCAGCGGGCTACCCATCCTTCCATGCCCGCGGCTCACTGCAACAGTCGCCAATGGCGAGAAGGTGGCTTGCCCCGGCGTTCTCCGGCAGGCGGCGATCTCCATCGAGGGCATGACGTTCGACGTCGACCTATACGTCATGCCCCTCGCCGGCTACGACATGGTGCTGGGCACCCAGTGGATGGCGGCCCTGGGACGGATTGCTTGGGACGTCGCCACCCACACTCTGTCTTTCGAGCATGCCGGGCGCTCCATCTGCTGGACCGGCGTGGCCTCTACCGCGCCACCGTCAGCCCACGCCGTGACCACGGACGGCTCGCTCCTGGAGCATCTCCTCGATTCCTTTGAAGGGGTGTTCGCGGAGCCATCGGGTCTGCCCCCACCGCACAACCGCGACCACCCCATTGTGCTCAAGGCCGGCGCGGCCCCAGTGGCGGTTCGGCCCTATCGCTACCCAGCGGCCCACAAGGACGAACTCGAGCGCCAGTGCACCGCCATGATCGAGCAGGGCATTGTTCGCCGCAGCAACTCCGCATTCTCCTCGCCGGCCCTCCTTGTCAAGAAAGCAGACGGCACATGGAGATTCTGCATCGACTATCGCGCGCTAAACGCGCTCACCATTAAAGATGCCTTCCCGATCCCCGTGGTGGAGGAGCTGCTCGACGAGCTCAAGGGCGCGCGCTTCTTCACCAAGCTCGATCTCCGTTCTGGCTACCACCAAGTTCGCATGAAGCCGGAGGATGTCCACAAGACGGCGTTCCGCACGCACGACGGCTTATATGAGTTCTTGGTGATGCCGTTCGGCTTGTGCAATGCGCCGGCGACATTCCAATCGTTGATGAACGACGTGTTGCGTCCCTTCCTTCGCCGGTTTGTCCTCGTTTTCTTCGATGATATTCTTATCTACAGCAACTCCTGGGCGGATCATCTCCGACACCTCCGCGCCGTGCTGTCCGAGCTTCGCCGCCACCGCCTCTTCGTCAAGCGCTCCAAGTGCGCGTTCGGCGTCGCCTCGGTCTCCTACCTCGGCCACATCATCTCCGAGCGCGGCGTGGCCATGGACCCGGCCAAGGTGCAGGCCGTCCTTGACTGGCCGGTGCCCCGGTCGGCGCGCGCGGTCCGCGGCTTCCTCGGCCTGGCGGGCTACTATCGCCGTTTCGTCCTCAACTACGGCACCATCGCTGCACCCCTCACAGCGTTGCTCAAGAAAGATGGTTTCTCCTGGTCGGAGGAGGCAGCCGCGGCGTTCACGGCCCTCAAAGCCGCCGTGACCTCGGCGCCGGTGCTCGCGTTGCCGGATTTCAGCCGCCCCTTCATCGTTGAATGCGACGCGTCGACCCATGGGTTTGGCGCCGTGCTGCTCCAAGACAAGCATCCCCTGGCGTACTTCAGCAAGCCCATTGCACCCCGACACCGCGCCCTCGCCGCGTATGAGCGGGAGTTGATTGGCCTGGTGCACGCCGTCCGCCACTGGAGACCGTACCTTTGGGGCCGGCGATTCACCGTGAAGACCGACCACTACAGTCTCAAGTACCTGCTAGACCAGCGGTTGGCCACGATCCCGCAACACCACTAGGTAGGGAAGCTCCTCGGCTTTGACTTCACGGTCGAGTACAAGCCGGGCGCCCAGAACACCGTCGCCGACGCCCTCTCCCGCCGGGACACCGACTGCGACGTCGAGACGGCCGCGGTGCTCGCTCTGTCCGCGCCGCGGTTCGCCTTCTTCGACAGGCTCCGACTCGCCCAGCAGACCGAACAGGCGATCGTGGCGCTCCGCGCCGAGGTCACGGCGGGCACGCGGGCGGCGCCGTGGGCGATACACGACGGCCTCCTCACCTACGGTGGCCGCATCTACATCGGCTCGGACTCGCCGTTGCTGCAGGAGCTCCTCGCTGCCGTGCACAACGATGGTCACGAAGGCGTCCAACGCACTCTACATCGGCTGCGTCGGGATTTTCACTTCCCCGGCATGAAGACCATCGTCCAGGACTTCGTCCGCACGTGCGCCACATGCCAGCGCAACAAGGCGGAGCACCTCCACCCCGCCGGGCTGCTGCTACCCCTCCCGGTGCCCTCGGGGGTGTGGAGTGACATTGGCCTCGACTTCGTGGAAGCGCTTCCCAAGGTGCAAGGCAAGTCGGTCATCCTCACGGTGGTGGACCGTTTGAGCAAATACGCCCATTTCATCCCGCTTGCCCACCCCTATTCCGCGGAGTCTGTGGCTCAGGCGTTCTTCACCGAGATCGTTCGTCTTCATGGCATGCCACAGTCCATGGTGTCGGATCGCGATCCCGTTTTCACCTCCAAGTTCTGGCAAGACCTGATGCGGCTAATGGGGGCCAAGCTACATATGACGACGGCTTTCCACCCGCAGTCGGATGGCCAAACGGAAGCTGCTAACCGCGTCATCACCATGTATTTGCGCTGTTTTACAGGGGATCGTCCAAGGCAGTGGCTCAGGTGGCTCCCGTGGGTGGAGTTCGTCTACAATACGGCCTACCAGTCCTCCTTGCGCGACACGCCGTTTCGCGTGGTGTATGGCCGCGACCCCCCCAGCATCCGATCCTATGAACCTGGGGAGACGCGTGTCGCGGCTGTCACCAAGACCATGGCGGAACGTGACGAGTTCCTGCAGGACGTGCGCTACCGGCTCGAGCAGGCGCAGCACACTCAGAAGCGCCACTATGACAAGCAACATCGCGCCGTCTCCTACAAGCTCGGCGACTGGGTTCTACTCCGCCTCCGCCACCGCCCAGTCGCCTCGCTTGACGTCGTCGCCACCGGGAAGCTGAAGCCGCGCTACTTCGGCCCCTACCGCATCGTGGAAGTGATCAACGACGTCGCCGTTCGCCTGGAGCTGCCCCCGCGCGCCCGTCTTCATGACGTGTTCCATGTTGGCCTCCTTAAGCCATGGGTGGGAGCTCCTCCGACTACGCCTCCGCCTCTACCGGTCATCCACAACGGGGCCACGGTGCCGGAGCCCGAGCGCGTCACCAAGGCTCGCCTCGCACGCGGCGTGCGTCAGGTCCTCGTGCACTGGAAGAACGAGCCTGCGGCATCGGCAACATGGGAGGACTTGGACTCCTTCAGCGCGCGCTTTCCTCAATTCCAGCTTGAGGACGAGCTGTCTCTCGAGGGGGGGAGCGATGTCATGTGGGGCCAAGCGTATACCCGTCAGCGGCGAGTCCGTGACATCAGGAGGGCCGCTACGCGGGCCGCTGCGCGCGCACACGACAACCTCGAGGGTGGTTCGACGGCCTCGAGGGTGGACGGCCTCGAGGGTGGTCTCGAGGGTGGTCCGACGGCCTCGAGGGTGGACAGCCTCGAGGGTGGTTCGGCTGAAGATAGTGGCTAGATGGCATGCCGAGATTTTAGGAGATTGGTTTCTATAATTAGTTATTTTGTCAAGTTTGTTGCCTAGGTTGCATGGCCATCGGCCTTTATATTCTGTACTCGGTGAACAATTGAATCAAGAAAGATCAGTTATCAAATCTCTCTCTCTCTACCGTTCTCAAGCCCAGGCGCCGTGAGGGGAATAACCTCCGCTCTGGAAGACACGGCACGAGACTACGAACTACGTAGTCGAGGGCCAGCTACCCTAGATCGCTACGCCCTTGACAGTTTCCCTCGGTTATTTCCGAACAACCGAACCGATGAAACTGACACCGAACTCGTCGGTTTTCGTTTCTACAAGAATCCGATTAGTTGTTGATTCTTGGGAACCGAAGTTTAGAGCAACGGAACAAACCGAACGGATTAGTTGGTTAAAACCGGTTAAAACAGGACGCCCAGGCTGAGGCCCAAATCGAAAAGCACTTCTACCTTTCGTTCCTTTCCCGGTTCTGCATTTTCTGTTTTACTTTTGCAGAGGGAGCAGCAGCAGGTGTCTGGCTTCTACCGCGGGGGTGAGGCCGTGGTAATTGATCACGACAAAATCTAAAAGCTGCAAGGCGATACTCCTCTGCGCGATATTCCTGCCCGTCCTTTATCCAGTGCGCAGCGCAGCACCGGGCCGGCGCGCACACGATGGGGCGGCATCAAGAAGTCACGGGGTCACCCAGTTCCTACCCTTTTCCCTCCGTGCACCCGCGTCGAGCATCTTACTTTTCTCCACGAGCGTACACGACCAGGTAGGGTTCAAAATTGATGTGAAATTCCAACAAAAATTTATACAAATCTTAAATACAACATGTGCCAGCTACTGCTCTATCGTTGTAAACTGCCAATCGATTTTCTCCCTTGCTCTACTAGTAATGCACGCTCGATCCCCTCGGGGCGACACTGCTCTTGGCCGAATTTCCCTGCAGGCCCCACCTTGGTCCCCTCTGTTTTTCGCAGGGTCTGGTCGGCCAAACACCGGGCCGTTTCAACTGGACATCCTGCTAGGTGCTAGGTAGACACATAGCAATGCAGTTTGCAGCCTGCGTTAGGCGGAGATATTTCTCCTTGCAGTCTCGGAGTAACAACTTGGCACATGCAGTAAAACTTTTGCCCCACACATCTCTCGAGTTCTGTCATCCAGCCTCGATTCTCCCAAACGTCTGTCCAGGTAGTCCTACGTAATCTGAAGCTCAAAGCTTATGCCAGCACATCCTGGCCGGCCGCACGGAAATTAGGCAAACGGTATACCGCACCCATTTGCATCCGGCTAGCTCAGCGTGCGGTTTGTGGTGCGCCTGGCGGGGTGTTAATCAATGCAACCGCGAACATGATCCTCCCGGTCCAATGTGACTAGTGGTGATTGATCACGACAAAGGAAAAAAAAAACCCCCAACTGCCTGAGCTTCTTGTGCTGCAAGCCTGCAAAGTCGAAAACCATCTGTGCATCTGCCGGGGGCCAAGGCCTTGTTTAGATCGTGGGAAAAAATAAACCCGATAAATAGTATCATTTTCGTCTTATTTGACAAATATTATCCGATCATGGACCAACTAGACTCAAAAGATTCATCTCGTGATTTTTGACTAAACTATGTAATTAGTTATTTTTTTACCTATATTTAATGCTCTATGTAAACAGCTAAATATTGATGTGATAAAGAGAGAGTGAAAAAAATTATAATTTTTAGAGGATCTAAACATGGCACAAGTTGTTTAAACCCGGCCAGTGGTCTCCTGCAGCCTGCAAAAGTAGTTATGCCAGGCGCACAACATGGGTCACCCTGGCCCGGCCCTACACATGCACCCGCCTCGAGCGCCATGACGTGGTAGGCGTACGTACACGTTAGCTTGATTTAGGTAGGTTTTTTTTTTGACAAATGAGATATTTCTCCTAGTTAACTCACTCCAACATCTCTAGAACGACCGTCCCCATGTTTAAATTGAGCTTCGAACTAGCTAGCCATCACTCTTGGACTTAACATCAGCTAATTAACACGTACATTACTAGTCGATCGTAAGTGTTGAAGCATCTTCTGTGTCCTGTTTCTACTGTACACTCTCACTCTCAACGTGTAGACAAACGTACGTGAACGAGGGCGTGCGTTGTACTTGTGCTCCGGTGTCCGGTTGGCAGGCCGCAGGGCCCGTTGGCGTCTCGGCTCTCGAGTTCGATCGCGCCGACCTTATGACATTTCAGTTTAAGAACTTAAAAACTGTTGAAAACATTACGTGCAAGTGATGGTGAAATGTTTTGCTAGGAAACATTGGTTCTACTTACCATCTTCATTATTTCTATTGGGCGATGACAAGATGTGCTGATTTTACCAGTACCTTGATCCTGGCACATCAAAACATCATGGCGGCATCATTTGTGTGCTGCTTTGCTGAAGCTATAAACAGATCATTCTTGTCTCCTTTTCTTGATATTTTTAGACAACGTGTGGAAGTTCAGTTTGGAGAATGGTCACTCCGTTGTGGATCTCTGAAACAATCTTTTCCACTTTGCATCATTTAAGAAACACGCATCACAAGATGTATTTTTTATCTCCTTCTGCCAAGTTCTTTGTTCAGCAGGGTCAGGTCCCTGCATGATCACAATAGCCATCCTCTTAAGTGCAATTCGGTCGTGCACGGTATGGAAATTTATATAAGATGCTCGGTCTGTGGTCGCATGAGCGAGGATGGAGGGCACCTTTTTTTTCAAATGCAAGTTGGCGAAACAATTTTGGCGTGCCCTGAACATCGAGACTGAAAGAGAAACACTGGTTGCTATATGTGATGCCTATGAAGCAGTGGAGTGGATTCTGAACCAGCGAGAACTGAAGAGAGAAATGATTGCAATCGTAATCTAAAACCTCATCCACCTCTCAGATGTAAAACTTTGTTTGTGCAAGGCACTGACCTTCCACCGCCATGGGTTCTCCCATGAGCACTTGTGGAATGAAATTTGCAGGTGGGAATACGTTAATCCCCCCGTAGTTCCCTCAAAAAAATTTATTGCAATCACTATCTGGTTTATTTGGTCAGAAAGCATGCAAGAAGAGGGCCGTCGTCGACCCGCTGAAGTTATCGCGAAATGTGTGGAACTTTATGCAAATGAAAATATGCAGCAGATTACGAGCTACTCCATGCAGGCAAGACAACGAGGACTGACATAGGAGAGACCACCGATGGACATACTGAAACTTGACTGCGATGGTTCTTTCCTACCAAATGAACGCTCTCCAAGCAGAACTGATCGTCTGTCTTTAAGTTCAACGTGAAAAACAGCTGTGGATTTGGGGATAGACTGGTTTCATTACGTAGACTGATGCCCAGGAGGTTGTGCGAGCCATGAACACTGAAGTATATGCTGACTCTGCAGTAGGACATCTGATCGACGAGATCGTCTGTGTCGAGTTCGAATTTTACCAGTTTCAAATGTGTTTATGTGAGTAGATCATGTAACGAAGCCGCTCATGAGTGCATTGAGGGTGGAGATCATCTCAGACTCCCTATCTGACTGCATTCCTGTAACCGCTGCTAATGACATGTTACCTCATAAGTAACGAAATACCCAGGTCTCCAAAAAAAAAAAAGGTCCCCTTCATGACCAGGAGGATACAAGTCTACCCTGTGCCTCGTTATTTTTTTTTAAAAAAAAATAAGTTCTGGTGCCACAACTTTCTGTCAGAACTGAGAGTTGCGACCCGATTCAAATCTATTCATTAAAAGACAAGATTGCACCAGCCGGGAATCGAACCCGGGTCTGTACCGTGGCAGGGTACTATTCTACCACTAGACCACTGGTGCTTTGCTGGATGTTTTCTCTTTGCCTACTTATTCATCAATTATATTGCTTTCTCGGCGAACCATTTATTTAGCGGTGAATCGTGTCGGCGCGGTGCAGCGGTAGTCCGTGAACATGAGGAAGCAGCAGAACATGTCGGTCTCGTTGCTGGAAGTTTACTGTGTTGCGCAAGAGAGATCGAGGTGGAGAGACGATGGACACGAGGAAATGGTGCGACGACTTTCTTACGAAATAAGACGAATGAGAAAATAGGAACTTTATTGTTCAATTTTAATATGTGTTATTATTTTTTGTAAAACATACTATCTGTGTATCGGATTTCTTATGAAATTACCGTATTTGTATCTTTCTGATACTGATACACATGCGCGCACGTCTGTTGTACGTGTGACCTGCATGTCCACCTGCCCAAATGAGGCCGACATGGATAGTGAGTGGATCATCCAAACACCACCATTTACGATGGGTCCTTGAATTTTGGAGCATTCTCATTTGATTTCTTGAAATAGAAAAAAGTAGTAACTATTTATGTTCCTAATAATATATTATCGTTTTTTTACAACATAATATACTATCGTTGCACGCTGACGGTTTAAGACCCACTAAACCAGCGTTTGGGGACATATAACGTAATCATGCCACAGTGGCACCTGGTCAGCTGGACACTGGGACTATGCCAACTTCTGAAACCCCCCTGCCCAGTTTCCCATCCTCACAAGTCCATCCTCTCTCCAGACTCCCCAATCTCGCCCGCTGCCCGCATCACCGGCGCCGGCGCCGGCCGCGACACGCGACACCCCCTCTTCCCGTCCTCCGCACCAGCAGCCGCCTCGGCACCTTCGCCCGTATCTATCCAGCCCACTTTCCAATTGACGTCGCTCCTGCTCTCCTACTCCTCTACCTTCTTCAGTAGGCCGCCAGCGCGGCAGCGCGAGCACCGCGACGCCCACTTCGAGCGCGGCCACGAGCAGACGGAGGCAGGCGTCCTCCTCCTGGCCGTCCTGGCAGGCGCGCACGCACGGCGTTCACGGACCGCGGCGACCATCCCCGCGCTGCCACTCGTGCTCGTCTCCATCTTCCTCCTCGGGTTCACACAGTGTGTCGCGGAGAGAGCATTCACCAGACGGAGGTGGCGAGCGTCGAGGCGGCCGCCAGCAGCCTACTGAGCGCGGCCTCCCGCCGGGCCAAGCTGCTCGGGCCCCGTAGGAGCCCGTAGAGCACCAAGCGCTCCTCGGCTTCCTCGCCGGCCCCGTCGTGGTCCGCTGCCCCGGGTCTGCTGGGTGCCGGAGGGACGAGAACGGCCCACTTCGCCCGTCGCCCCACGAGCGGTAGAGCAAGGCAGCCTCGCCCGTCGCCCGGCGGAGCGTGGCGTCCTTGCGCACATCCCGCTCGTCCACTGCGACGCGGACCCCATGCAGGATAGCGCGCACTGCGGCGCAGTCCAAGAACGTGCGCCGCACCCTGCGCGGCGACGCCACTGCCTCACCTTCGCGGCCACCACCACCCCCACCACCGTACTTTTCGAGGGGGACTGCCACAGAGGACTCCGGAACGTCACCATCATCGTCACTAGGACTCTTCATCAATTTCTCCAACCACGGTCTCAAGCGCGGAGGATGCCACTACACATTGCATGGTCACCAGGTGTTTCCTGAATTGCCTTATCATCAGAACGTGCTGGAACCACACTACAACCACATTCTTGATCACCACCCGGAGGTCTTCCCATGGAAACAATAGGATGGCAGGTGTTCTGACAGAGGGAAATGTTTGGAGAGCGCCTATTCTGTGATTTTGAGGGAGGCACGAACCAGTTGTGCTACATCTAACCTGATTCTTCGTCCACCGCTTGGAAGCAAAAGTAAGGTGCCGCCGCTATGTGTGTACACTGAACTTTGATGCTTCACTCAGTTCTGGCAGCTGTATTGGCCACATCCGTTACACAGTGTTCTAAAAAAGGATATGTACAAGAAGCGAACGTGCTCTTTCATCTTATTCTAGTTTGATGGTCATCATCACTAGCTGGAGCTGCTCGGTTTGGCATGGACATTCTGGTTTCGCTGGTCTTAGTAGCTGGGCATGCCTGGAGTGCTGCTGGGCTGACTGTACTCTGCTTGCTCCATACACGATCAGAATCAGTGGCCACAAGCTACATGCAGTTTCCTTCAGTCAGTTCTATTGAAGTTGAAACTCTGGCTCTTTCAGTTTTATCCTCCAGGCAGTGGAAGATCCATGAGGGCTGTGGATATTCAACTGAGCGTTCAACAATTTTCAACTACAATAGTTGTGCCTCAAAAATGGTGAATTGAGCACCCAGTACGTTGATCTATGACTATCAGTCAATAATTGGTGAAGAAATGGTGAAGAAATATATGATTGGGCTTGGCCCATATATGGACATGCCGCCTTCATCGTTCTGTCTTCTTCCTCGCATGCTTGCTGTTCTTCCGATTCCCAATCCACCTATCAGATTTACTCCCGTTTTCTTGCTGATTTCCTTCCAATCCAGATAACCAGATTCGTGACACCTGACCCGGTCACACGGATGAACTGTGATTCTGTGACTGTGAAGTCAGGGCTCAGGCCAGCTCTCCTTGCTGAGTTCGTAGCATTGGCCTTTTTTTGGCCAGTCGAGGCGTGTTCGCCAGCTGGATTCGTATCTGGGCCCAGAAATGGTACCACATGTCAGTGGAAGGAGGCCGAATGCAACCGACTCAATTCCAGAGTACCGGAAGCGCCTTCGCCTTGAAGTTTCAACTTCAAATACCCCGTCCCCCGCTCTTGGCTTGGAACGCCCAAACGTAACCGTCCCGTCCCCTGCTCTGCTCTCGCCTCTCCCTCCCCTCCCCTGCCTTCCCCTCCACGAAACAGCCCGCCGGGCGCCGGTCATCTGCTCGCTGCACCACCGCCGCGCCGCCACCGCCTGCTGCCCGGCCGCCGCCGCGATGGACCTCTTCCCTGCCGGGAGCTTCGTGCGGCTGCGGAGCCGCTCGCGCGGCAAGTACGTCCACGCCGACAAGGACGGGATCCACGTATCCCTGCGCCCGCTCGGCGACGTCCCCTCCCTGAACATGGTGTGGAAGGTGGACCTCTGGCCCGTCGAAGGAGGGGACGACCTCCTCCTCCTCCAGGGCGCCGCCTACGGCCGGTACCTCGCGGTCGCGCACGAGGGTGAGGCTGTGGCGTCCGGCTACCGCGGCGTCCGCGCCGTCCAGCGCGACTACAACATGGTGAACGAGGACCCTCCCCTCATGTGGACGGCGGTTCGGGTGGAAGCCGGCGAGAACTACGTCCGCCTGCACAACAACGACCACCGCTTGCACAACACCGACGAGCTCTGCCTCCGCGCCAACCGCAGGCACCGCGGCTCCTGGAGAAAGAAGAACCGGGTCACCGTCGATGCCAGGAACGGCGACGAGACCGCGATGATGCAGTGGACGGTCGAGGCCATCCCGTCGACCTCGGAGCCGCTGCCCCTTCCGCCTCCACATCCGGTGAGTTCGCCATCCCTTCTCGTTTCAACTCGTCGGCTCCTCGCGTTCATCCCGCGAACGGGTTACTCGGAACACCTTGTAAGCGTGGATGTTTCTTCTTCGCGTTGATTTTCGCAACAACTCCCCAATCTGATTATTGCATTCTCCTGGCCGCAATCCTAAACTCTGAACTTACTGAAACTCTTTCACCTGTTCCGAAAGAAGTCTGAACCTGTTAATTCTTGCTCATGACAAGTTCATGGTGATCAGTCTCTCAAAAGTTGTTGATCCTAGTTAGCAATAGTTACGGTTTCTTGTATTCCTGCGCCTCTGAATTGGTTATGATGCAGTTATTGATCACATTAATCATGTTTACCTTCCAATTTCCTACCAATTATACTGAAATTGTTGTCTAATCTAGATTGTGGTGACTTTACGAATTGATCTGTCATAAACTCAGGATGTGAAAGTCTTAGTTGAAGTAACCGTTGGAGTTCTTTGTCATGATGTGTACTTAAGGGATTTGATCTTGGTCATTTCTTATCGCATCTCAAGGGTATTGTTTTTTGACATTTCTGAGAAATCCGTAAAGAATTTTTATCTCTGAACATTTCTTTCTCAGAACGATAATGTTTATTCAGACAGTTCATTCAGTTGTTAAACAAGTGTTCCATTGAAACAGAGGCGTCACCTGTTCAGGTGGTTCACTGGGCATCCGGGGCGGAGGATCTGGTATTTTCGGTTGAACGATGATGGGAACCCTGTTAGTGACGACTGGCCTGAATTCGTCTCCCATGACAACTCCGTGTCCAACCTGAGGAACGAGGTGGCGGACCTTGAGCATGACCAGAACATCACGTTGGGTGTGCGGGCCGGCTTCAACGCGCGCGTGATCCCTCTTGTCACAAACCTGCCCAAGAACACAGATCCCATGCAAATCGTCGTATACACCACCGGATCACCAGGTGAGAACTCTGCAGCTTTCGAAGTAGTGTGTGCAGTACTTGTTATCTGCTTCTCATGATTTCAGCATGTGAGATGTATAGAGTTTTGAGAGTCTAATGGCAGTGTGGATGGCAAATTTTGCAACATATATAGTCCATAGCTTACTGCAGTTCTATAGTTCTGAATTTGTTATGCAAACAAAACAGTTAAGAAAAAAGTCTACATGACAGGTTTTCAGTAGATCACGTTGTCACACTGACAACTGCAAATGTTACTTGTTTTCCGTAGCCCAATTGTTCAGAGAAATCCTGTAGTTTTGCATAGTTTTTCCCTATGCTATCCTCTTCTTGCTTTTCTGTTTTTTACACTTTAGCCAAGTTGTGCTTGATGTAATGCTCCGCATCGTTTGGTTAGGACTGATCTAAAACATGCTATGTATAACCAGAAGCTTTGCCTTTCTAAAAACATAACCAGATGCTTTTGAATGGAAATAGTCTCGTGTTCATTTCAGTGGTATTCATAGTGCCACATAGAATTTAGCAGTCCTTAGCTTGACAGATTCTTAGCTTGATCCAAATTGTCAGATTCCATTCCATAACATGGTGGTCAGTTCAGAAGTTCAGATCCCCAGTTCAGATAATTCATTTGTTCTGCATGTTAGCTAATATAGTTTAGATCTTGGAGATGAATGTCTACTGTTATCTATTTTTTCCTCTCTTCATTAGATGCCACTGCTCTAATACCTATGATTTGCTATCTAATTACATAATTATTTTTCTTGTTCCCTTGCCAATTCAGCTGCTGCGGCGTTAAGGTACCCACAGTTTTGATCAGCCAGAAGCGTAGAGGAGTACGAGAGCAGAACTTCTAACAACTTCACAATTCATCTCTTCGGAAACCGAAAGCGTTTAAGCTCTGCTGCCCCTGAATTGACTGTCATTTTCCCTTAAGATAGTTTCAGAAAATTCAGCTACTGTTCTGTAATGGTGGTTAGAAGTGATGCGATCTAATGACCAGAAGCGGTTTGCGATAACATTTCAGTTTCAGAACTTAAACCCTGTTGAAAGCATTATGTGGATGTATGGTGAACGGTTTTGCAATGAAACATTGGTTCTAGTTACCATCTTCATCTCTCTTGGGTAATGATAAGATGTTGCTGATTTACCTTGATCCATGGTTGCATCATTTGTGTGCTGTTTTGCTGAAGCTATAAACAGAACATCCATCTCTTCTTTTCTTGATAAAATTTTTCAGCAAATGAGTGGAAGTCTAGAGTGGAGAATGGTAGTTCCTTGTGGAATCTTAAAAACAATATTTCCCACTTTGCTGCCTTCATTTCATCACAGGATGTGTTTTTCATCTCCTTCTGTTGAGTCCTCTGTTAAGCAGGGTCAGGCCCCCTGCATGATTTGGAGGATACAACTCCTCCTGAGCCTCCCCCATTTCAAAAAAAAGAGAAGGGGTTCTGTTGTCAAATTTCTGTCTTCATTTCACGATTCAAAGTATTCATTAGCGGCTGATCTTTCTCTTTTCAAGTTAAAAAAAAACATCGACACTGCACCAGCCGGGAATCGAACCCGGGTCTGTACCGTGGCAGGGTACTATTCTACCACTAGACCACTGGTGCTTTGATGAATTTGTTTATTTTCTTTCCTTCCTGAGTTATTAACTGGTGAATCATGTGGAGGTTCCTTCCGGCGCTGCTGCAGCACTCCATGAACATGAGGAGGCAGCAAAACTTCTCGGTTTCGTAGTGGTAGTAGAGCGTGGTCGGACTCGTAGTGCCCCGCTGTTGCTGGAGGCTTACTGTATTCCATCCCTTGGAGTATCACCGCTGGATCAGGGATAGTAGCATGTGTTTGGTTCGAGGGTCGATCTGGATGCACTGAGTTCGACCCAGATCGACCCATGTTTGGTTGAGGGGTTGTGTGGGTTTAGGTTGGACGCAGGAGGGAATATTTCTCCAGATGCGGGTTGGATTGGTTCGTCCAAAAACAACGAACGCGACGAACCCACATCGACGGCGTCGCTCTCCGTCTTCCAGCGCTCGTGATGGTGCTTCTCTCGTCTCGTCTCGTCTCGTCTTCCAATGCAAGGCCGTCCGGGAGGGGCGCCATGGCCGCCGGCACCGTGTAGGGTCGTGGGGGCGGGATGCGAGTCGGCCGGCGCCCTACAGGGCCGCTAGGGCGGGGCGCCGTGGCCGCTGGAGCGAGGTGCAGCGCGTCAACGCGGGGCGAGGTGCCGGGGCCGCCGGAGCGAGGCGTGGGGCCGTCGGGCGGAACTCCGGCGGGTAGCCGGGATGGGGGCCGAGCTCTGTCTGACGGTGGGGTTGCTGGCGAGGGGCGGGCCGCCATGGCAGTCGCGGGGCCGAAGAAGAGCAGGGAGGTCACAGGCGGAGCTCGCAGCAGCCTCGCCCCCGTCCCCCGCGGAGCTCACGGCCGCCCCTCCCCCATCATAGGCGGAGCTCCAGCCATGGCTCGAGGAGGTGGACGCCGGAACTCCGGCCATGGCGCGCGGTGAACTCGAACCTCCAGCCATGGCGCCGGGCGAGCTCCGGCCCCAGCCCATGGTGGCACGAGATCCGGACCGGAGCAGGATGCGAGGCGCCGGGGCCGCCGGAGCGACGCGCAGCGCGGTTGGAGCGCCGCTCGGGTGTACGCAGAAGCAGATGAGGAAGATAACGGGAAAAAAGAAAAAGAAATAAAGAGAATGATATATGGTCCCACAACTGTGCTATTAACGATGTTAAATGACATCTATTTCATCTCATTTCATCCCTCTAACCAAACACAAAATTGAAACGGCTCCAACCATCAAACTAAACAGGAGATGGGTTCATTTCACCTCATAAAACTAGGCTGGACCCAACCCAACCACTTGGTTTCCAAACCAAACACACCCCAAAGAAAAAATCAGTGTAGTTGCTCCTGGAATACATCAAGCCGTGGGAGAGTCTTCCGTTGTTCTGATGACAATGAAGACAGATTCTTGTGGAGTTGGACCGCGAGTGGGGATATTACGCTGCACCTGTCAACCCAGTTTGGATATGAAAGAAAAAGCGGACATGAACCAATGTAGCTTTGCATATCATAACAAATACTATACACTTCCTCTGCAAATTTAAGCGAAAGAATCAAATCATATCCACAGCTTCATATAACATGTGAAAACAATTACAATCTTTCCTGCCATGAAATTTAGTTCCGGGTTTTGGCAGAACGGTAAAAACTACGACACGACATACACATGGAACTGGCATGTATTTTGTGTAAATATAAATCTAATCTAAACCGACATGTAACTTGTGGAAATACTACATCAGGTAGACTACAAAATTTGCACATGTCAACCAAGTTTGGATATAAGAAAGAAGAAGTGGACAAGAACCAAATAGCTTTTCATAACAATTACACTTTCTCTTACAGTCTTACAAGAACCACATCTTCAGATAAACATGTGAAAACAATTACACCTTCCTTCCAAAGTTTGAGCAATGAGTGGTAGCTCTGATCGATGAAATCGTGGCAACGACTAAAGAACACGCAAGAGTTCCTAAACAAACGGAACACCGAATGCACAGAGCGTGAACTATTCTACTCTAGCCTTTGACTGATGGAAACAGAGAGCGAGTACTTCCAGAAGAAGAGTGCAATCACAAAAGCTTCACCATTTCTGCATATGAGGCAGAATGATGAAAGACTTTGCGGGCAACAGATATTGCTAACTTGGCAACACTGGTTTCACTAGATTGGCTGCAATTCTCCAGTTTGGGAAGATCATGCAGAGTTCTCTCTACTGCCAGTCTCCATATGAACAAGGTAAAAGAGAGCTTATTCAGAAATGATATCTTCATTAAGGCAAGAATCTAAGAGAACAGATGCAGTTAGAATTGAAACCGGTTCATCTGTTCCACACAACGTTACTCTAAAAACACTAAGCCGTGTCAGTCAACTGCACAATGACTGTCGGGCTGAAATAACACATCGCTGCCACCAGTAAAACCATACATTTCCATTCGCCTGTTCCGTTTCAGCCATGCAGAACTGCTAAACAATCAACGGCCCAACAATCTCGACGGTTCAATCACTAGAAGCCACAGGGATGACGCGCGTCACACCACACGTCACCACATCGCCCTTGTCGTCCCAGCGTACACCGCTGTGTTGGCCCGCCGGCACGCGTCGGTCCGGTCCTATCTCGTAGCAGACGGCCATGGCCTTGTCCGACGCGTCGGCCTCCGCATTTCAGCTGGGCCCTGAACATAGTTGGTCACTGCCACACGGGGAAGACGAGGAAACGGCGAGAGAACAAGCTACTTCCCTGACGTGTGGACCCATGGCTTCATGCTACCACGGTGGAACAAGGAGCTGGAACAAGCCTGATTCATGCTTGCTTGCTTCGCAGCCAGTACGTTTCGCAGTCCTAACTGCGCGCACCAAGTGTAGATGCACCGTGTGGCCTACTCGCCAAACAACGCAAAGTACCCAGTTCTTGGAGAAACGGGTCCATGGACAGAACGCCCTCTGCCACGATGCCAGAGCTCCTGCCTCCGTGAACAGCTTTACCATCCCAGCCCACTGCGGCACTGCCCACCTTCTCGGCTTATCCGGCTCCGCCATTGCCAATTCGCCCTCTCCAAAGTCCCTAAAAGGCCAAAACCCTCGTCTTCAGTTCTCCCACCCCACCGCCGGCCTCCTTTCATCGGTCCAAAATGCGGCTCCCGCTCGGCGGCGCCCTCGCCGCCGGTGTGTCCGCCCGCCTCCGCCGCGGCCTCTCCACATCCACGGCCGACTCGCGCCCTCAGTGGGCGATCGTCGAGGGTGCGCGGCCGCGGCTGGTCAATTCAGCGTCGCACCGCGCGACCCTCCAGCTCGCGGAGCCCCCGCGTGCTTCTCCGAGCTCCTCGTTCCCGGCCACGACATCAATCCGCTGCCCCGCATCGACTCCGACCCCGACAACGTGGGCATCTTCGGCGGCATGGTCTGCGCCACGAACGGCGACGGCCTCCTCCTCCTCGAGTTCCGCGACTGGCCCGCCACGCCGGCCTTCGTCGCCAAGCTCCGCGCCGCCGCTTGGGAAAGCGGAACGGTCAGCGTCGGCTTCAACAGGGACGACATCGACCCCGACATCACGCGCGCGCCTCGTCTGCAACCCCCTCAGCGGCGAGATGTTCCGCGCCTCCCGGACATCGACGGCACGAGCCGTTTGAGCTTAGCTCGTATAGCCTTGACGATGATGGCGATGGCTGGACGTTAGAGCACCAGGTGGCTCTTAGCCCACTCTTAGCCAATGCAGGGACACAGGAGGGGACACCGCGGATTGGTGTTGTCGATCCACTGAATGCACATGCCGTGTATGTCATCTATGGCAAGCATGCTGTCGCCCTAGACATGGACATGAGGAAGGTGCTTGCAAGTTCACTGATGACAGTTGTGCCTGAAAGTCCATTAGAAGCAGCATTTTTGTCCGCTTCGCTTAAAGCATGTGTCCTCCCACCATGGCTTGGAACAACCCGGATCCGTTCTGCAGGTTATTAATTTTCACTTGCTTTCTTCTGTGTTTTAGATCCATAACTTTTCTTTTGCGGTGTAGTTAGAAAAATCTCAGCCTAGAAATTGGTATTAGTACCATATCCCCTATTATTTTGTTCACATATTTTGTTATGAAAGACATTTACACTATGGTATCACTGAATCTGAAATACATGCAACATGCCTTTTTATTTTACGTATCTGCTGAAATTGTATAATATTAGTTGGAGGTTTTGTGCATTTTAGTATCAAACTGTTTTGACGATTGGGCCGATGGTAATTGTGTACTGTAAGGGCAGGGTTTATCGATAATATTAGACCAAGGTAAGAAACTTGAACGCATTGGCTTATGAATTTGTTAGCCCATAGTCTGTGGAACATGTTCTGCTTTGGAATAGCAGCAGTTTGGTTTTTGTGGAGCAATAATTACAATGCTCCTGTCTAAATTTTTGATATAACAAACCTTGGAGTCCTGAATTTATATTAGATTTATGTACTTGATTTCATTCGCTTTATCTTGTTCATTTTCACAAAATTTAGTTAAACAATTCATTTTGGAGTTGTGCTTTTTGATTTAAGAATTTCACCCAAATTATTAGCAGTGTTATCTTGAATAAAACTTCACCATAGAAACTTATCATAGCTAGAGACTAGAGTAGTAAGCATGAATGCTCTTGTGTTGATTCAATGTATCAGTTTTGTTTGCTCTTCAGCTATCATATGCAATATTGGGAATGTATTTCCAGTGGGGTTTTCTTTTCTGTTGCTCAGTTATTCATAGTCTTTTTATACATGATTGAAGGAACTCTTTCAAGGAACAAGAACAATGCCAAAACCAATACTTTATCGGACATTTTGGTTTGTGCAGGCAGGGATAAGAACTGAGATGAAGTAGCAAATGGGTTAATTGGTACACCCTTAATCTAACTCTGCTCAGTTTTTTTGCCATTTGTTCTTGAAGTGTATACTTTGGATCATAAAACATCAATTTATAAAACGGCGATTTTGGTTACATATGAACTTGAGCAGCTATTCTTTTTTCCTTTAGTCTTGTGGTAGCACTTTCGACACCGTCAACTATTATAAAATAGCAATTTTGGTTAAACTTGACCCTTAGAGTACAGTAACATTATTACTATCATGTTCCAATATTGAATCTTGATCTGTCATCAATTATGGAGATTAGTTTTTTTTTCTTGAAAGGCACCCATAACTTACTACTGAACTCCAAATTAGGGCAATATACAAAGTGATCCTGTAGTAAAAAATTAAATACTTGCCATTTTTTCCTTTATACTCTTCGAGGTGCAACTTACCAAAATTTTCTGTTGGAATGTATTTAAAACTTGAAGGCATTTATGGGACTGTTGAAGTACCCCCTCTATTCTAAATTACAGTTCACTTTAGACTTAAGTCAATGAGATTGTTATAAGACTGTAAACAAACACCCCTTCACCCTTTAGAGGGGTGTGACTTCCATATATATAAACACATAGTTGTCAAGTACAAATTGAGTACAAGAACATGATACATATCTCTAACACCCGTCCGCAGTCACAGCGGGAGGGAACTGGACGTAGAGACTGGACCTAAAATCAGTGAACAACTATACAGGTAGTCCCTTAGTCATAATATCCGCGAACTGGTGAATTGAGGGGACATGGAGTACTCTGAGCTGGCCCAAAGCCACCTTCTCACAAACAAAATAGATATCAATCTCAATGTGCTTCGTGCGATGATGACGAACCGGATTGGCAGTCATATAAACTGCACTGACATTGTCACAATAGACAATGGTCACCGAAGGGATCGAGATATGAAGCTCCTGAAGCAGTTGTCGCAGCCAGCAACACTCAGCAACCGCATAAGCAACAGCTCGGTACTCGGCCTCTACACTGGACCGAGATACTGTGGTCTGCCGTTTCGAAGACCAAGATATCAGGTTGTCGCTGAGGAAGATGAGTAGCCTGAAGTAGAGCGCCGAGAATCTGGACATCCAGCCCATTCGGCATCGGAATATGTCGTGATAGAAGACATGCTGCCAGTGTCGAGATGGAGACAAGCATCAAGAGTGCCCTTGACATAGCGCAAAATACGCTTGATCAGAGCAAGATGCGGCTCCCGTGGGTCATGCATGAAGAGGCAGACTTGCTGAACAGCGTAAGCAATGTCTGGACGAGTCAGCGTGAGATACTGCAAGGCGTCAGCAAGACTCCGGTATTCTGAAGGGTTAGCAACTGGAACTCCATCAGTGGCAGACAACTTGGACTTGGAGTCAACCGGTGTTGCTGTGGGATGGCACTCAGCCATGCCAGCTCGCCGAAGAAGGTCGACGGCATATTGTCGCTGGGACAAGTGGAGGCCATCAGAGGACTAAGTGACAGAGATGCCGAGGAAGTGGTGAAGAGTCCCAAGGTCTGTCATGGCGAACTCAGAGCTGAGACGAGCGATGATGCGCCGTAGAAGATCCAAAGATGATACTGTGAGGATGATGTCATCAACGTACAGAAGCAAGTATGCCATCTCCACTCCATATTTGAAGATGAATAAAGAAGCATCAGACTTTGTTGCAGTGAAACCGTGCTTGCAGACATATGTGGCAAATCGTTGATGCCATGCTTGAGGAGCTTGCTTGAGACCATAAAGTGATTTCTGCAACAAACATACATAGTCAGGCGGGTCGACGAAACCAGCAGGTTGATGTGCATAGACGGTCTCCTCAAAGTCACCATGAAGAAAAGCGTTCTTCACATCGAGCTGATGAATCGGCCAAGAGCGCGAGGCAGCAATACTAAGCACAGTCCAAATGGTGGCAGGCTTGACGACCGGATTGAAGGTCCCATCATAGTCGACGCCATGTTGCTGGGAGAAGCCACGGACAACCCAGCGAGCTTTGTGGCGTGCAAGGGACCCATATGCATGATATTTGTGCTTGAAGAGCCACTTGCCTGTCACAATGTTGGCACCTGGTGGTCGAGGAACTAGGCGCCATGTGTTGTTGTTGAGAAGAGCCTGATACTCATCTGCCATTGCAGCACGCCAATTGGGATCAGCCAATGCACTGCGATAATTAGCGGGCGCCGGAGAGGCTGATGTTGCAGACAAGCCTTTGTAGTTGACAGGTGACACAGCGCCTGTCATCATGCGATGAAGCAGGGGGTTGGCCGGTGTGGACCCCTGCATAGGCCGATGAGGAGGTGCAGGGGGCTGAAGCGGCCCTGTAGCCGTCCGTGCAGCGACAACCGGACGCTGAGGTCCGTGGACAACACAGGGTAGCGGAGGCCTGCTGGCAACAACCGGACGTTGAGGCCTGCCAAGTGGTGGCTGAGGAGCAGCAGGCGCACTGGGTGTACCAGCAACAGTCGGAGAAGTAGACGCACGCTGCATAGGCTGGCGGGAAGGTGCAGGGGGTTGTAGCAGCTCTGTAGCCGTCCGTGCAGCGACAGCCGGACGCTGAGGTCTGTGCACAGCACGAGGTAGCGGAGGCCTGCTAGCAACAACCAGACGCTGAGGCCTGCCGAGTGGTGCTGCAGGTGGCTGAGGAGCAGCAGGTGCACTAGCTGTACCAGCAGCAGTCGGAGGAGTGGACGCAACCGTGCTGGTGGACAGTTGAACTTCAGGATGCACCTGTGATGATGGCGATGAAGATCAGCGCTGGAACACCTTGCCGCTGAAGTGCTTTGCAGCCGGTGCTGGTGCTGGTGCAGGGGCTCGACGCTCATAGGTGAGGCCAAACCGGCGAGTCCCGCTCGGAGGCGGAGCAGGGGCGGGACCAGGCGGCTGCTCAGGAGGACCAGCCGACTGTATTGGGAGGCGAGGAGGGACAGCCATGATGATAGCCGGATCGTCGAGGTCCTAGGGCAACGGCTGCTCAACCTCTGGAATAGAAGGAGCGACCAAAGTAACATCCTGCAGAAGAAAATCAAGTGAAGCCGGCACAAATGGAGTGGTGGCAAAAGGAAATACTGACTCATCAAAGACCACATGGCGGGATATAATGACACGCCGAGTAGAAATGTCAAGACAACGATATCCCTTGTGAGAGGTAGGATAACCAATGAAGACACAGGGCGTGGAGCAAGGTGCAAGTTTGTGGGGAGACGTGGCACTGAGTTTGGGATAACAGAGGTAGCCAAACACATGAAGCTGAGAATAATCCGGTACAGAGCAATAGAGGAGCTGGTACGGGATTTGGTGACCGATGGAAGAGGAAAGGCGCCGGTTCAGCAAGAAAGTTGCTGTAGCCAGTGCTTCAGCCCGTAAGAGGGAGGCATGGAAGCATGGATCAGCAGCGTGCGGATGGTGTTGTTGATAGTGCGAAGCATACGCTCAGCTTTGGCATTTTGTGGAGAGGTGTAAGGACAGGATAAGCGAAGTAGGACACCACGACTTGGTAGGAAGGTAGCCATGGCATGGTTAACAAATTATGTGCCATTATCAGCCTGAAAGCACTTAGGTACACAACCAAATTGAGTCTGAGTGTAGGCAATATAATCCACAAAATGACCATACACTTCAGATTTCTGGCTTAGCAGAAAGGTCCAGCAATAATGAGTGAAATCATCAAGCATGACCAAATAGTATTTATAACCTGAAGTACTAGGAACAGGGGATGTCCAGACATCACAATGAACAAGAGCAAAAGGTTATGATGTAACAGAAACTGATCTAGTAAAGGGCAGGCGCATGTGTTTGCCAAGCTGGCAAGCATGACACAATGAGCGTGCTGCTTTATTACACTTGATAATCGACATGTTTGTAAGGGAAGCGACGATGGAGTCGGACGGATGAACAAGACGGTGATGCCATAAGGTGGACATGACTACGACACTACAAGTAGCAATGGTGGATGGCGAAGCAGGTGAAATGGTGTAGAGGTCCCCACTACTATTGCAGCATAGAATCACGCATCCCGTCCATGAATCCTTAACAGAAAAACCAAGGGCGTCAAATTCAATAGAACAATGATTATCACGTGTAAATTGACGAACAGAAAGAAGATTGCGCACAATGGCAGGCGCAACCAGAACATTAATAATATAAAAGGATGTAGTAGCTGTGGGAAGGATGGAAGTACCACAACTAACAACAGGTATAGAAGAACCATTGCCCATAGTTATGGAAGATGAAGAAGGAGGAAGGTGGGTGAGTAATATACCGTCGGAAGAAGCCATGTGAGATGTGGCACCGGTGTCCAGAACCCAGGGACTAGCACCCTGAAGCGCCATCTGGTTCAGGGCCGTGATAAGACCTTCCTGGTTCCATCCACTGGGTTGAGGACCTGGTGGAGGAGCAAAGTGTGGCTGGTGAAGGTTAGCCGTTGTGGAGAACTCAGCTGGCGCGAAGGCTGAGTGTGCCTGCTGCGGCGGAGGAGGTCAAGCAGCCCTTGCCCATGCCATGCCGGCTGCTGCAGCGGCGGACAGAACCAGGGCTGCTGCTGCTGCTGGCCAGGCAGGGGGCCATAACAGACCCACAGACCAAACTGAGGGGGTGCGCGCTAACCACCTTGCTGCTGCCGCCATCCACCACCACCACGACCACCCTTCTTCTTGCTGTTGCGATTAGATGTGCTACCGCTGCTGTCATAGGTAGGACCATGGTTGCCTTGGCGCTGTGCTGCGCCGAGGCATGCAGAGGCTGAGCGACACGCAGAGCCGCACGAAGAGGAGCCAGAGGCATGAAGGACGGTCTCAGTGGACACCTTGGCTTCATTAGCTAGGTGCAGTTCCTTAAGGACAAGCTTCTGGCGTGTGGTGTTGAAGTCGGGCAGCGGTGTGGTGTCGGCGATGTTGTCCGCTGTGCTGGAAAATCATGGCTTAAGACCACGAAGGAGGTTGAGGACCAACTGGGACGGCGAGACAGCATGACCGACATCACTCAGGGCATTGGCGATGGTCTTCTTGCATTGGCAGTAGTCGTTGATGGAGAGGTCCCCCTGCCTCATAGAGGAGAACTCCTCGTGCAGGAAGACGGCGCGGGGCTCCTTGTTGGACAGGAAGAGTCCCTCTATGGCGACCCAGAGCTGGCGAGCCGTCTGTTCGCCATCAATGGCGAGGTCCTAGACATCAGGGTCGGTGGACCCAAGGAGCCAACTGTGGACGCAGGCATCGTCGATGGCCCACTGGGTATCAGCGGGGTTGGCGGGGACAATGTCGTCGATGTGACGACGTAGGCTGAACTTTCCCACCAAAGATTTGAAGAAGGGCGCCCACTTGTTGAAGTTTGGATGCTTTAGCTCGAGAACGACTGGGATGTGGGAGCGGATGTTGATTGTGGCGTAGGGGGCGACGATTGGGCTGGCGGGGATAGAGCCCATGGCGCCGTTGGTGGCGGAGCCGCTGGTAGCCGAGGAAGTGGAAGACTGTCATGGACGGAAGCAGAGGAGCAGCGCACGGATGGAGGACGGCACGGATGCAGGGGCGAGCAGGGAGCCAGCGGCGCGCGTCAGCAGGGGAGGGCGGCGCGCATGCAGAGGCGAGCAGGGGGATGGCGGTGCGCGTGAGCAGGGGAGGGCGGCGCGCACGGACGGGCGAGCAGTGGGCCGGCGATGCGCGTGAGGGCAGCGGCCCGGCGCAGAGGAGTGTAGCGAAGGCTGAGGAAGAAGCTGGAAGGGACCCGGTCTCCTGATACCATGTAAACAAACACCCCTTCACCCTTTAGAGGGGGGTGACTTCATATATATAGACACATAGTTGTCAAGTACAAATTGAGTACAAGAACATGATACATGAGCTCGGTGGGACTGCATTGAATAGAAGGCCTATTCCTATAAACATGTCAAGCTGTTGGAAGGTATAGAAAAGTAAATTAAAATCTAGAAGACTACAATATTAAATTAGTTTCTTTAAATCCTCAATGAAATATGTCTTGGCTCTTGATGGTGGACTGATGTGAACTTGTATGTGTTATATATTTTTCTGAAAACTTACTCAAACAGAGAGAAGTTTCACTTAGGATAAAGCCAAAATAAACTATAATTTGGAATGGATGATGTATTTCTCAAGAAAAGTCTACAAATATGGTTTTGTTTGAAAAAATAAATTTACTTAAAAAGTTATTTGTTATCAAACTTTCTTCAAAAGCATGACCATGTTTTGTCCAAAACATGAAGCATATATGGCAGGAGGGAGTAACTCAGTATGGGAGCCTTAAAAATGTTTTTGTTTGGCGAGCAAGAGACTTAAAAAATGTTTGGTCTTGTCATAACTAATTCATTATGGCTTATTGCCTCCTGTTGAGCAAATCATTGAAGACTCTTCTTTCTTTTTTTCATAAGCGATATTTTTATATCTTTCTGCTATTTCAACAAGCATGCCAAGTACATTGCTTTAAAAACACAAAGAGAGATGCTAGTGTATTTCTGTTTGCAATGCATATAATTTATTGTCAGACATAACTGAGTGCAAACTAGAAGTCTGCCTATAAAACACACTAAGGTGTAAGAGCTTAAAGGATGCTAGCCTTGTAATCATGATGAGTCACTGCCATTCCTTTGTCCAAAGATATTATCACCTACATATCAAACAAGATTTGCTATTTCATTACAAGGATCATGGTGTAATCTTTT
This sequence comes from Bothriochloa decipiens, assembly GCA_023333625.1. NCBI lineage: Eukaryota > Viridiplantae > Streptophyta > Magnoliopsida > Poales > Poaceae > Bothriochloa > Bothriochloa decipiens. The sequence goes on from CM041644.1 coordinate 6,599,609, forward strand.
GCTAAATGAAGTCATGGATAAAATATTAGCATTCCATCTTTCCATTTTTCTGAATCAGAGGGCTAGGTGGACTATCATAGTTTCCTGTCTGCTCATGCTTCTGCTGGATAAAATATATATACCATTTGTTTTCCTCATGTTATTCAAATACTTCCCCAATATATTTGATTCAGGTCTTGTAAACCAAATGACACGCGTTTTAACGAACTAGGGAGTTGATCGATGGTGCTTTGCAGAAGTCTTCATTTTGGGCAATTCTGGGAAAGTTTGGGTCTATTGGCCCTTGCAGAAGAAAGAGAAATATAAAAAGTCAGTGCTTGAGGCATGCATGCTTGGTTATATGGTGCATGTGTATCACCACTTTCGTGCCATCGTATTATTACTGGCAAAGCATGGTATGAAATAACAGAGCTGGGTGATGTATTTTCTATGGTGACCGTCTCACTCCATTATCTGCAATTTGAAAATGGTCACTTGCACAGTTTCACAGACCTTCAAGTTGCAGTGTTGTACCTGTGTGAAATTTGAGAACATATCCAGTGACTGCAAAATCTTCATTCAGGAGATTTGAACTTTGGACTGACCATTTCAACGCAGTTGCCTGCAGGGCTGCAGGAGCTCCGCTGTTTGTATTGCTGCTACTAACGAGCTTGGTTGTGTGTAACTGTAACGATGACTAAAGAACACACGAGTCCCTAAAAGACCAGAACACGGAATGAACAGAGCATGAACTGGCGACTTCCACTGACGGAAACAGAGAGCGAGTGCTTCCAGAGTAAGAGTGCAATCACAAAAGCTTCATCATTTATGCATACCCAGCAGAACGATAAAAGACTTGCGGGCAACAGATACTGTAAATTGCCAACGCTGGTTTCACTAGATTGGCTGCAGTTTTGAAAGATTATGCCGAGTTCTCCCTAGTCTCTACTGACAGTCTCTATATGATCAAGGTAAAACATAGCTTCTTCAGAAATGGTGTCATAATTCAGACTGTATAAGTGCTGAAATAAATAACACATTGCTGACACCAGTAAACCTTACATGGCTGTTCCATTGATCTGCAGTCCCTGCTGAACTGCCAAACAAGCAACGGCCCAACAATCTCGACCAACGGCTGGATCAGTCGAAGCCACAGGGATACCGGGGATCAGAGAGTGACCTCGCGTTCGCCAACTGAGCCAGGAATTCATCATCAGAAATGCCAGCCGAATCATCATCGGAGAGCCCGACGGAACGAGTTCCAGAATTCAGGAATTGTCCTCTCAGGCCTAACTGAGAACTCACGGATGGGTGGGTGAAGTAGCTCTCCTGACGCCCGGGCTCATGATGCCGCCGCGATGTCTCGCCAGTCGCCACGCCAAACGGCCCAACTCAGTTCGCAACAGCAGCGGCGGCAGAAGCCAGCCAGGCGTATTCGCCAGCTGGCGACTGGGAGGAGGCTCCAGCTGGACGCCTCGTATCCGGGCCCTGCAATGGCCCCACATATCAGTGAAGGAGGCACGAGCGCAAGTGCGCAACCAACCTGCGCTCGCGAGTCCCAGACTCCAGAAGCCCCCACGCCTTTGAACTTGAAATACCCCCACCCTCCCCGTTGGCGTGGCGCCCAATCCCAATTCCCAAACGCAACCGCCCCATCGCAACGAACACCTGCTCTGCTCTCGCCTCTCCTTCCTCCCCTGCCTTCCCCTGCCTCTCGCCTCCCCTCCCGGCCTCCCCGCTCCCAATCCCCTCCGACAATGGATCCCAGCGGCGGCGGTGGCCAGCCGCAGTTGCACCACCCCGGCCTGCCGGCAGTCTCCGCGAGGGACCTCTTCCCCGACGGTGCCTTCGTGCGGCTACAGAACCGCGCGCAGCAGACGTACCTCACCGCCGACGACGACGGGGAGGGGGTCTCGCTGCGCCCGCACGGCCCGGCCTTCTCCCTCAACGCGGTGTGGCGGGCGCACCACGTCGCGGTCGACGGGATCACCTTCGTCCTCCTCCAGGGCGCCGCCTACGGCCGCTACCTCGCGATCGCGCCCGGCAGGGCCCCATCGGGCTGCCGCGGCAGCCGCGCCGCCCAGCGCGACTACGGCGGGGCCAACGACAACCTCGCCGCCGTCATGTGGAGGCCCTTCAGGATGAGCATGATCCCTGGCGAGAAGTACATCGTCCTGCACCACGACTTCGACCGCGTCCTCCGCGCCAACGGCAGGTACCGCTTCTGGCACACCGCCGTCACCGCCGATAACAACGAAGGCAAGTGGAGCACGATGATGCAGTGGATGGTCTCCAGATTCCGGCTGGCACCGCAGCTCCCACCCCTTCCACCTCCGACTGTGGTGAGTTCGCTGTCCTTTCTCCTTGCAAGTTGGAACGGATTTCTTCGTGGCGTTGATTTTCGCAACAACTGCATAGTCTGATTGTTGCGTCCTCCTGGGCGAAATCCTTGTTGCGTTTATTTTGATCGAACTCAGCTTGCTAGAACTGTCAACTTCTTTCACAAGAAGACTGAACCTGTTAATCACTTATTTTTTCCGGACGAGTTCACGGTGATGGTTGCTGTCAGTCGCCCGAAAGTTCGACCTGATTCTGTAGCTCACGCTTAGGGAGCAATATTAATCCTGTTGAATGATTTGAGCACAGCCGTTTTTTTTACCATAATAATTCTGTTAGGCTTCTGTTTGCAGCCAGTTATTCAGAGACTATCGTCTATTGTAGATTGTAGTTGCTATACGATTTCCTCTGTCCTTCGTCAATCTGGATCTGATCATGATATCTGATCATGCCGTGTACTGGAATGATTTGAGCGCTTTGGTGGAGGCCATTTCTTGCCTGATCACATGAACTGGCGTTATTTTGGACTCTGAACATTTTGTTCTATTATTTGGTCTCTGAACATTTCAATCTAATTGTGTGTCCAGACTTGTTCGTTCAGTTATCAGCACTGTCTAGCTATTTGATTTTTTCTAAACACAAAGTGTTACGTTTCTACAGAATCTAGGAGCCCCCAGTGGCCTGTTATGGCGGCGCAGGCCCGAACCGGATGAACAGCGGACGATTCGGCACGTGCGGGCGAACGACGAAGGGGACTTCGATCAGCACGATAACTGGGCCGAATTCCCTTTCCTAGGCCGCTCTGTGTTCAACCTGATGACCCAGTTGGGGCTACGTCAGACCGGTGGGGAAGTTGGGGTCGGCATCACACTGGCCGTGCGGCCCGGCTCGCAAGGGCGGCTAACCCCTCTGGTCACCGACCTGCCTCGCAGCGTAGATACCATGGACATCGTCGTCTTCAAGACCGGAACACAAGGTGAGAAACTCTGCAGTTCTCTCAGTGGTCTGTGCAGCACTTGTTATCTGTTGATCTTACCGTTTCAGCATGTTGCACAATTGCAACATTGTCTGTAGCTCACGGTAGTTCTGTGATCTGTAGTTCAGAATTTGCTGTGCAAAGAGATCAGTAGAATATCTGCATGATATATGTTGAGTAGGTCGACAACTGGAAATGTAGCTTGCCTGTTATCTCCATAACCCAGATGTTTGAGGAATTCTTTGGTTTTGAATAGTTTTTGCATTTAGTATCATCTTCTTGTGCTTCTTCAGTTAATGGTTTACTTCTTTTGGCTTGGATGAATCTAATTATCTAAATCATGTTGTAGACAAGCAGATGCATTCTAGTGAAATAGTCTCAGACTCTTAGGTCTGTAATATTCAAAGTGAGATGAAGGACTTAGGAGTCATTTGACAGAACCTTAATTTGATTCGGTTCTTATATAAATTGTAGGATTTCATTTCTCAGGTAAGTAGTATTGCCACTTAGGACTTATGAGTCCATTGAAAGATTCTTAATCCCTGTTCAGATGATTCAATCCTTTCACTTGTTATCCAATAGTGTTATATGTTGATCTTGGAGCTTATTATCTACTGTTTTTTTTTTTTTTGTTCTCTGTTGATTACTTCTCTCTTATGGAACGCTGATGACATTCGGCCTAATTATCTCATAACTTTTCCTGTTTCCTTCGTATTCAGGTGCTCTGAATTTAGTGTACCCACATATATGATGATGCAGCGTAGAGGACTACGAGAGCAGAAATTCTGACAACATCGCAAATCATCTCTTCGGCAATCAAAAGCATTTAAGCATTAGTGTCCCCGAGACAGTGACATGAGAATTGGCTGTCGTCTTTTGTTAAGATAGTTTCCGAAAATTCATCAACTCTTCTGTAATGGTGGTTAGATTTGATTTGTTCTACTGCCTGGGAGTAGTTTGAATTGACCTCTCAAATTCAGTACTTAAAACTGTCGAAAGGGTTATATGGAAGTAAATGATGAATGGTTCTGCAAAGTAATATTGATGTCTTCGTCTCTGTTGGGTGATGGATTGATGGCAAGAATAGATGCTGCTGATTTTGACTGTACTTTGCTCCTGAGTCCATGTTTCTTGAAAATCATGTTTACTTGCGTCATTTTTGTGCTAATGCTAAAGCTAAAAACAGAGCTTCATTCTATTCGTTTCTTGATATTTTTAGCAAAAGAGTGTAAGTTTAAGTTGGAGAAAGGCCACTCCATTGTGGGTCTTTAAAACGATCCTTCCAGCTTTGCTGCCTTTGGGCATCACTAGATGTATTTCTCACCCCCCTTTGTTTCTGGGAGTCATTTGTTCAGGTACCTAAGACAGTTGTTAGTCGCAACTTTCATTAGTTTGATCTCGCAACTTGTTAGTCGATAGGCCTGAGTGTATTGCATGATGGTGTTGAGCGGCTGTTCCAGCGTCTGCGCTTTGTTGTGAAAGACTCCCGGGCATCTTTTGTTTATACTCCTGATACTAACGAGCTTGGCTGTGAGCTGAATGGATCGCATGATCGGATGACCATTTCAAAACGTCGTCGTAACCGAATGAATCGCAGACGCTGTGTTGCCCAATCCTCAGACTTCAGGCAAGAATTTCAAAACGAAAAGAATACCAATTGCACAAAGCATGAACTGCTGCCCGTTCAAAACCTTTCGCTGGTGGAAACGTAAAGTGAGCTCTGGCTGGGACTGGGAGGCGTATTCGCCAGCTGGCGACTGGTCTGGCGGGAAGCTCTGCCTGCCTGGCCGCCTCGTATCCGGGCCCAGCAATGGCCCCACACGTCAGCCAAAGGAGACACAACTAACCTATGACTCCATCGCCTTCATCAACTTGAAATGCCTCGGCGTGGCGCCCCGAACGCAACCGTCACGTTCCGTTCCAACGAACACCTGCTCTGCAATGAGACATAAGAGGCCTTAAACTATCTATTTAACTTGATATATTTGCAAAATTGTGCCAATGCACTGTACTAGTTAAAAGCTCATTGTCTGCAATGGCCTTGGTTATTCAAAACTAAATAATGCTCCTAGAATAACCATGCAATGATCTCAATATTTACATTTGAAGCTCTTAAATTGTATGTCTTATTTACTTTTTGATCGACTTAAATTAATTCTTATGCCTATTATTTTATTCTTCTGTTTTGGATTCAAAGAAGAGAAAAATAAAATCGACAGAAGTTCCCAACTAAAAATGTGATTTCTGCGAATTGACTTGTAGTTCAATGGTAGGACGGTTCAGTAGGACGCTACCTACCAGGGTTCAAATCCTAGTGCTTGCACCTTTTTCTGGGATTTTCTCAAGGATTTACCGTCGTTATGCGTTAAGTGGTAAGCGACGTTTCTGTCGACAACGAGACGCTAGTGGTGACTTCGGGAATCTCCAGATCTGTGAGGTGCTCAGTCCTTCAAAGGTGCTCATAGGGGTAGGGGTAGATTTGTGTACGTGTATTCATAGGGGTGAGTGTGCGTGCGTGTGTGAGCGTCTGCGTTGTACTATGTAATTCTCAAAAAAATATGATTTCTAAAGGTTTTGTTGTAATTCTTTGAATTCTCAATCAAATATAATCTAGTAGAATTTTTTTTAAAAAAAATCTTAAATTAAGTAATAAAATGTAGAGAAATAATTAAAGAATACAATTGAAATTTCGGTTCTATCATTGGTCACAATTCAACTAGCCAACCGAGCCGACTAAAGAATATGATCGGAGGTCTCTAAAACTATTGGTGCCTGGTTTGGCGAAACCATTGCATTGATATTAGGATGGTGTTCACTGGATGAAGTGTTATTTTTTTCAACTAACCAAAAGATTGATTTTTGCCTGACCGCTAGTAGAAATTTGTAGATATGTTTTTTTTCTTATCTCTGTTTTTAATATGAAGAAAGTTTTATAATGTGTCCCTAATATATATTTCCTCCATTATTCCAAATATGAGATGTTTCGATATTTTTAGATGCATATCATTCGTTATGCACTTATACCATGTTTAGATACATAAAGTAACAACAAAAATAGTGTATCTAGAAAAAACAAAATATCTTATAAACATATAAAATAATTTTTTCTATCTTTAATTTATCATTACGTGACACTTTGAATACGAGTTTATTTATACATGTTGTATACTCTAATCTTGCATATGTTTGATTAACTGGCTGTCAAAGTATGATTAGTTTGACTTTCCTTTAGTCTAACACGTTATCATTTCTATAGGTGAACATTTACTAAGGAATAACTTGTGCTGGCCTTCAATTTGATGAACGAGTGCTAGGAGGTAGTAGAATTTTGTGACAAGTTCAGTGGTCTAGGCGCACTGCGTGCCCATGAACAACTACTTGAACCTTGGGGGGTGCTGCTCCACTCGTAGGGTCGTACCAACAGGGAGCGTGTCGGAGCAACATTCCGAAAACAAAACTGAAAAAATGGAGCCCCGGGCGAGTCGCCAGCGACAAAACAAATGGAGACGAGGTGGACTCTCGGACCCCGAAAAGGAGGACATGGACGGACACCAGAGTCCGCAACACCGATGGCCACGCAAGGCTGCGTCGCGTCCGAGTCCGCCCAACACGGCCGCCTCGCACGCAGGCCAATCCACGCCGTGTCACTATAATCAGGGCAAACCATGCAAAGTTGAAAGTTGTTCAGCTCCATCAGCAACTGACAACCTATCGAGATGGGGCGTATTAAACACGCGGCGCCGCTTCTACTCGCCGTCGCGCTCGCGCTCCTTGCTCCGGCGCCGTTCTGCGCCGCCGTCCGCCAAACCGATCGACCACGCCCAAGTTCTGGAGCTTCCACCTGCCGCTGCCCGACGGCGTCACCGGCGCCGGGAGGCTCGCCTTGGACCGCCGAGGCTTTGGCCCCTACGCCAGCGTCTCGAACGGCCACGTCCTCAAGTGGGGGCGGCAGAGTCCTTGGCTGGACCACGTCGTTCGCCCACAGCGCAAACTACGGGAAGATGCAACTGTGCACGACGTCGGTGGTGCCGTCGGAGCAGACGGAGAGTACGTGCGGTGCGGCTGCCCGCTTGGGCTGCAGTTCCTCGCCATGACCCGCGACCTCTACATTACCAACGCATACATGGGGCTCGTGCACGAAGGTCGGACCTGAAGGCGGCGAGGCCCAGGTGACGGCGACCCAAGCCACCGGCGACGTATATTTCACCGACAGCAGTCACCGTGGCTGATGAACGCCGACGCGACAGGGCGGTTGCTCAAGCACGACGCGCAGACGAAGCAAGTCACCGTGCTCAAGGCGGCGTGGCGGTCAGCGCCGACAGGACACATGTGGTGGTGGCGCACACTGTTCCATGCCACGCGTTCAGGTACGAGCTCTTCGCGGTACTGGGTAGTCCTGAACCAGGAGAAGGCGCAGCTCCACACGACGGCAGCTCGTTGGTGTCCGCCTCGGCGTAGACGGTGCGGCGATGGAGGAGCTGACGGCAGGCAAGGGCGTCACAGGCTGCTCGGCAGACTCCTGTTCGGCGTAGACGGAAGGCATTTCGCCAAAATGCCGCTGATTGGTATTACTTTAGAAGGCGTTTTTTCGTTTTAGCCTTTAAAAAAGTACCTATAGAAAAAAGTACTTATAGAAAGTGGATAGAGTAAAAGGGCCTCTAGCCTACTGGTTAGAGCACTGAAGTAGCACCCAACAGACCTAGGTTCGACTCCGATAAAGACGGACAGCCGTAGAATCGGTAGAATTGGCCTACGTGGGCCTAGTTTAGATTACTACACTACTCGGTTAATTAGATAGTAGCTATAGTATTCAGACTAACACTTTATTTAGTTATATAGATTGTATCCCATTTAAATAAATATTATAAATTTTAGATTAAATTGTATGCACTATACAATAACTTGGTGCAAAATAGTTCAACAACTGATAAAATACTCAATTTAGTGCAATAACTAGGCAAATTAGTGCATCTATGGTCCAAATGTTACAAACATTATACTTGGCTTTGTATTGTATTATTTAGATTCCCCCCTTAAAACCATGACCAAATTAAATTTGAGGTTATGCCATCTTTTTGAAATTTATTTTGCAATTTTTTATTATATTTTTTCGCACTTGTTTTAAAAAATCATCTTACCAAAAACTAGTAAAAGCCAAAATAGCTTAAAATAAATGAAAATTGTTTGATGGAATATTCTACTTATAACTGAACATTAACACACGACGTACTCTTATATGAATTAATTGACATCATTAACTTAAAAAACCGGTCATAATTTTAATTGAATTAAAAATATTGCTTTTGTGCATACTTAAAACATATAAACAAGCATAAATCAAGCTTCTATTGTTTCATAGACATTGTTTGTTATTATGTCAAAATTATAATATTTTATATAAATTGTGTTATGTCAAAACAGACTAAACAAATGTTATGTGTAGACACAAAATATTTCTCATTTTCGATGTGAATATTTTTTTGAAGTTTGAAATAAAAGATTCTTGTTTTGAACATCTATATCACCATTGCGATGCAAATATCAATAGGCACATAATTGTCGGTTATGTTTTCATAGCCGAATATACGCTCTCTTTGCTATAAAATGTGACCAAATACATCATTATTGTAATGTTTAGACTATAAATGCATCAGTTTGACAAGTTGTTGCACTAAATTAAATATTTTATAAGTTATTGGACTAATACGCACATCCTTTGCACTAATAAATTATTGGGTCAATTTGCACCCACCTTTCAAGTTGTTGTGTGGTGGGCGCAATTTACTCTAATTTTTATACTGAGAGAAGGTTTGTTTGTATGAGACTATGGCAAATGGGTCCCATCAGTCAGCATTTTTCTATTCCGGCCTCTTCTTCTGCCTTTCCTCCCCACAGCCCACCTCGTTTCCCGCCAAGCGGCTGCGCAGTCGCGTGCACGGTAGACGGTACACGTACACCACGGTAAACATACTGGTACCTCCACGATGACGAGGACGTGGCGGCGTCTCCGACTTTTCCCAGCAAGCCCTGACGCTCCTCCCTGAATCGAGAAATCTTGCGATAGAGTAGCAATGCAGCACCCTTGTGCCATTGCTCACCGGAATTCTGTAGGTTTGAATTTCCAGTGACAGATCAAATAATCAGCACTCACTTATCAGCCATGCAATAAGTAGTGACCTTTTGATCAGCCATGCAATAAGTAGTGACCTTTTGATTGTTAATTAATTCACATGTCCTGCACAAAACTTCATCAACTCAATGTGTCCAGCCAAAATGGAAGTCCATCCGCTAACCACTACACGTGAGACCATGAACAATAAGCAGCCAACAGCATGATAGGGGTTTCCAAATCAAAAAAAAAAAAGATGGTCAAGTAGGCCATAGATTCCAGTTAACCAAGCAGCCATGGTGGCCCCACTTGTCACTCACTGCAGAACTAAAACCACAACTCATCATCCACTCGCTGCAGCGGTTCGCTGCCTACAGGCACAGAGACAAGCGCTCCCTCTTCCTCACATCCCCATCTTCTCTCTTCGATTGGATTCGATTTCCGCCATTTCTATCCAGAAGTCTCTCCCAGATTACTGCTTTCCTGCCATAACCTTGACACTTCTTATGCTTTGTGGATTCATGGCTCGTTATTTCGCCCATTCTTTACCATGCAGCACGCGAGAGCACCACCTGTTCGACGAAACTCCCCAATGGCCTCCTGAACCTCAAGGCCGGAACCATGGCAGGGAAGGCTCTCTTCATTTCATCAATGCGCCACATGCGCGGGACGGAGTTGCTGTTCCAGGCGGCTTTGGGTCTGCGGCCTGCGGGAGGACCAATGCCCACGCTGACGAGACGAGACGGCGTCTGCCTCGCTCTGGAGCTCACCAGCATGTCGCATTGCGGCATTGCGGCATCGGTCTCCCCCGTTTCTTGACCCACTTGCCAGCCTCCCCGTATCTGGGCCCTGGGCCCACTACTGGACCCATCTGCCAGCTGCCGAGCGATGCAGCAACCGACCTCCGCCTTCAAATGCCCCGCCTCGGCGCCCAAGGCTAAACCGTCGCAACGAACGCCACCGCTCTGCTCAGCTTCCCTCTCCTTCACCTCTCCTCCTCGCAGCAGCGCCAAGAAATGTCTCGCTCGCCGGCGCACCACCACCACCACCACCACCACCGACGGCGATGGACCGCTTCCCCGACGGGACGCACGTGTGGCTGCGGAGCCCCGTGCGAGGCGCGTACCTCTCCGCCGACGACGACGGCTCCGGCGTCTCCCTGAGCCGGTGCCGCGCGACGATGAGCGCGGTGTGGCAGGTGCAGCGCGTCGTCTTGCGAGGCGGCACGCCCTGCATCTTCCTCCAGAGCGCCGCTTACGGCCGCTACCTCGCGCTCTCGTCGTTCTTGGCGCCGCCCGGCCACCGCGGCCGCCCCGCCATCCTGCGCGACTACGACGAGCCGCGTCAGCGCAACATCAGGTGGAGGGCTATCCCCGCAGGGGACGGCAGCGACGACGTTCTCCTTTGCACCTTGGAGGACAAGGAGCGCTACCTCCGCGCCCACGGCAGCCTGTCGAGGGCGTGCGCTTGCGTGACGATCGACAGCAGCAGGAGCGCGATGGCGCACTGGGCGGTCGTGCATATCCGCCCGAGGCCAGAGCCGCCTGCCCTTCCGACTCCATCTACGGTGAGCTCGCTGTTCCTTCTCCTCCCACTCCTCTCATTCGATGATTTGGACGGAACACGGTTCTTGGAAGTTGGAATTTAGGCGGGTAACTTGGAGTAACAATCCCAAATTCCTGACTGCTTCTTTTTGTTTTGTTTTTTGTCGTAAATTCCAAGTATAAGAACTGCTGAATCTTGTCTATTGCGTGGTGCATTCCTTACATTTAGTCTGGCCGAATTCTTTGCTCCTCTGCATTAGTTTCTTGGAACCTGTCGATTCTATGAACGGCTTACTTGGAGCAACAATTCTGGTGACCTGGCTGCGTAAATTCTGTCCAAGAACTGCTGAATCTTGGCTATTGCATTGCCGTGCGATTCTTACATTTGACTGGCAGAATTCTGCAATTGTTTTTGAATTCTTTCTCCTCTGCATTAGGTTTGCTTTAGGACAAGCCAATTTATCCTAGATTTATTCTCTATTCTAGATAACGATCGCTTTATGCAAGGGATCAAGGTGTGTTGAGACCATGGGCTTCCTAGTTAAATGAGCTGTGGGTGTGGGTTTCTGTATAGGTTTTGTTCTCGTTACAATATTTATTCTGATACCTGTGTTTTATGCGGCAATACGATCTGGGAGTCCACACTGGCCAGTTCCATCGGCCATTGCATTCCCCTGAGTGCAATCCTTACATTTGGCCTGGCCAAATTTCGTTCTTGAACTCTTGCTCCTCTGCATTAGATTCGCTTTAGGGAATGGCTAATTTATCCAAGATTTATTCTTTGTTCTATATTATGATCAGCTTATGAAATTTTGTACGTCATTCGTTAATCTGTAAAGGATCAAGTTGTGTTGACTGTTGAGACCATTGTTAATCTGGTTACAATGTGTATTCATAACATGCCTGTGTCTTCTGTTGCAATAGGACCTGGGAGGCCGCACTGATGGGAAGCGAAGGATCCACTGCATGCAGGCAAACGATGAGGGAAGCTTCCTCGGGTCACGGACATTCAAGTTGAATTTCTCGGGACTGTCCGTGTTCAACCTGGGGAAGGAGGTGGCGACTCAACTAGGCCTGGACATGTTTGCAATCACATTGTGCGTGCAAGCTGGTTTCTATGGGCGGCTGACCCCTCTGGTTGTAGACCTGCCTCGCAGCAAAGACCCTTTGGACCTCATCATCCTCCCCACCAGTTGACCAGGTGATAACTTTGCAGTTCCCTCAGTTGTATGGCATATGTTCATAGAGATGATGGTAGCTTCATATGCACATATGTTCAATACTCTTATTGGGAACATGAAACACCTTGTGCTTCATAAACTGATGGTTTTGCTCAGTTTGGAGCAACATGAAACGTGCTGCAGATTCAAACAGTTCAAAAATTCAGTTCTGTGTTGACCTTGCTACCGATTGTTGTTTTTTGTTATTCGCAACAGTGTTAGATTATTGAATGATGCAATAGTTTTGGAGCACCCATGTCAAGGACCTCGGGTCCCCGGGTAGGAGGCCCTTGGCTGCGTAGCTCGTAGCCGGAGCTGGGTAACGGCGGCGCCAGGATTTGGCTGGCGCGCTTCAAGCAGAGGTGAGATTAGAGACAGAGAGTAGGAGGGAGATTAAGGATAACTTCATTCTTAATTCATATCTGGGTTCAACTCTTACATATATAGGAGCTCTGCTCCTTGATCCTGATGCCAGGCATTTACTTAGCTGCCTGCTAAACTTCCCTAATTCCTGCTAATGCCTTTCCTCTTCTTCTTGAGCCTTGCGAAGGCATTAAACCTCTTGATCACCCGCAGAGGCCCCTTGGGAGCGCGCGCCAATGCCGGCTGTGCCTCGGGCTCGAGGCCGGCGGCTGTAATGGCGGCCCCACACCACATCTCTCCCCCCTCGACGAGCAGCTCGTCCTCGAGCTGGAAAGAGGGGTAACGGTCTTGGAAACTGTCAAGATCCTCCCACGTCGCGGAGGCCATTGGCTCGCCATGCCAGTGGATGAGGACCTGGCGCACGCCTCGCGCCAGGCGAGTGTGCGTCGTGCGTTCCGGCACAGGTTGCACGACGCCGTGGTGGGTTGGGGGCAGAGCGGGCGGCGCAGCGGGCGGTGTGCCCACGAACTTCTTGAGGAGGCCGACGTGGAAGACGTCGTGCAGGCGGGCACGGGGAGGCAGTCCAGGCGGTACGCGACCTCGTTGATGATGGCCAAGACGCGGTACATCCCATAGAACTTTCGGCGCAGCTTGCTCGACGAGACCCCCTGCAATGAGGTCGGTGTGCGGTGGCGAAGGCGGAGCCAGACCCAGTCCCCCACTAGGTGACGGTGCGGTGGTGCCTGTCGTAGAAGCGCTTGTAGACCGCCTGTGACTGCTCCAGCCTGGCCCGAGCATCGGCCAGCAGCTCGTCGCGCTGCGCCATGGACTTGGCCACGGCGGCGACACGCGTCTCGCCCGGCTCATACGAGCGGATCGTCGGGGGCTCGCGGCCGTAGACCACATGAAAGGGCGTCATCTTTAGGGCGGACTGATAGGCGGTGTTGTAGATGTACTCCGCCCATGAGAGCCACCGGAGCCACTGCCTGGGTCGATTGCCGGTCATGCAGCGGAGGTACATGACGATGACCTTGTTGGCAGCCTCTGTTTGTCCGTTCGACTGCGGGCGGAAGGCGGTGGTCATGTGGAGCTTGATCCCTGCAAGGCGCATAAGCTCTTTCCAAAAAAAGTGAGGTGAAAACTAGGTCACGATCGGAGACGATGGACTGGGGAAGTCCGTGCAGCCGCACGATCTCGGAGAAGAACACCTGAGCCACCGACTCCGCAGAGTAGGGGTGTGCCAAGGGGATGAAATGGCAGTATTTGCTGAACCGGTCAACCACGGTGAGATGACCGTCTTGCCGCCCACCTTGGGCAGCGCCTCGATGAAGTCCATCCAAATGTCGGTCCGTATGGAGGAGGGGACAGGCAAAGGGAGGAGCAAACCGGCGGGGTGCAGATGCTCTGTTTTGTAGCGCTGGCAGGTGGCGCAGGAGCGGATGAAGTCCTGGACGACGGTGCGGAGGTGTGGCGAGTGGATGTGTCGCTGGAGGCGATGCAGGGTGCACTGGACGCCCTCGTGGCTGTCCCCATGGACGGCGTCGAGGAGCTCGTGGAGCCGCGGGCTGGTCGACGGTATGTAGAACCGGCCGTTGAAGGTGACCAAGCCGTCGATGACTGCCAACGGGGAGGCGCGGTGACCTGCCTCAATCTCTTCTTTAAGGGCGACCAGGGAAGCTTCCTCCTGATGAGCTTGGCACAGGCGTTCAATGAACTCAAAGCGCGACGCTGAGATGGCGAGGATGGCCGCTTCCTCCGTGTCGCGCCTGGACAGTGTGTCGGCCACCGTGTTGGTGCTGCCCGCTCGGTATTCCACCGTGAAATCAAAGCCCAGCAGCTTGCCCACCCAGTGATGCTGGGGAATAGTCTACAGCCGCTGATCGAGCAGGTATTTCAAGCTGAAGTGGTCCGTGCGGACCAGAAACGAGCGGCCCCAGAGGTAGGGTCGCCAGTGGTGGATGGCGAGCACCAGGCCAATCAGCTCGCGCTCGTACGCGGCCAGAGCTTGATGACGAACCGCGGCCGGCCGATTGAAGAAGGCCATCGGGTGTTGCTCTTGGAGGAGGACGACGCCGAAGCCATGCGTCGAGGCGTCGCATTCCACGACGAAGGGTTTGTTGAAGTCGGGGAGGACGAGGATCGGCGCCGTGGTGACCGTGGTCTTGAGGGCGATGAAAGCGGTCTCGGCCTCTGCGGACCACGAGAACCCGTCTTTCTTGAGCAACGCGGTGAGGGGAGCAGCAATGGCGTCGAACTCCTTCACGAACATGCGGTAGTAGCCCGCGAGCCCAAGGAAGCCTCGGACGGCGCGCACCGAGCGAGGTTTGGGCCAATCCGCCATCGCCAGAACCTTTTCAGGATCCATGGCCACCCCCTGGGCGGAGATGATGTGCCCAAGGTAGGAGATGGTCGGCACCCCAAACTCGCACTTCGAGCGCTTGACGAAGAGGTGCTGCTGTCGCAGAATGCTGAGGATGGCGCGCACGTGCCGTAGGTGCTCGGAGAGGGAGCTGCCGTAGATGAGGATGTCGTCGAAGAAGACGAGGACGAATCAGCGAAGGTACGGACGCAGCACGTCGTTCATCAGTGCTTGAAAGGTCGTCGGCGCGTTGCAGAGCCCGAACGGCATGACCATGAATTCGTACAGCCCATCGTGCGTCCGGAACGCCGTCCTCTCGATGTCCCCCGGGCTCATGCGGACTTGGTGATAGCCCGAGCGGAGATCTAGCTTGATGAAGAACCGGGCACCATGGAGCTCATCCAGGAGCTCGTCCACGACCGGGATGGGGTAAGCATCTTTGACGGTGATGGCGTTGAGGGCGTGGTAGTCCACGCAGAACCGCCACGAGCCGTCAGCTTTCTTCACGAGCAGCACCGGCGAGGAGAACGCCGATGTGCTACGCCGGATGAGCCCCTGGTCCATCATCGTGGAGCACTGGCGCTCCAGCTCGTCCTTATGCGAGACGGGGTAGCGATAGGGGCACACCGCCACCGGCGACGATCCCGACAGAAGGGTGATGCGGTGGTCGCGCGATCGCGGAGGCGGCATGCCGGTGGGCTCGGCGAAGACGTCGGCGAACTCGTCCAGGAGGGACGGCATGAGGTCGGTAGAGCCGCATGCACGGAGACCGGGGCTTGTCGGCCCGGCCACGCCCTTCCAGCAGACACAATGGTCGCCATGCCAGAAGGATATGGTGAGGGCGACGAAATCCCACAGGATCGGCCCCAGCGACGCGAGCCACTGTGTTCCCAGCACGACGTCCTAGCCGGCCAGGGGGAGGGCGAAGAATTCCGCGGTGAAAGCAGCGCTGTCGATGGTGAACGCGGCAGCCCGGTACATGCCGGGGCACGGCACGCGCTCGCCGTTCGCGACCGTGACCTTCATGCCCCCGCGCGGCTGCAGGCGCAGAGAAATGCAGGCGGCGGCGTCTTCTGAGACGAAGTTATGGGTTGAACCCGAGTTGAGGAGGGCCAGGAGGGAGGCGCCCCCCAACTTGAGGCGCATCTGCGTCATCTCGCCGGTGCGGACACCCGCAATCGCGTGCAGGGAGATGAGCGGGTCCTCGGTGGCGGCAGGTGGCGGGGTTTCCTCTGGTTCATCCTCCTCTGCCATGTCAAGAAAAAACAGACGCCGACACATGCGATTGTGGCCGCGAGTAAACTTTTCATTACAATTGAAGCATAAACCTTGGCGGCGACGGTCATCCATCTCCGTCGTGGTCAACCGGCGAACTTGCCGGCCTTCAAATGAATGTGGCGCCGGAGGGGCGGACGGTCGCGGTGGGGGAGGTGGTGCCGGCAGCGCCAGTGTCGGAGGTGGCCCCAACAGGAGGCCCTGGCCTGGAAGACGGGGGGCCTAGGACGGGGCGGTGTTGACGGCGACGACGGCTTGTTCCTGGAGCTCCAGCTTCCTGGCTGTAACACCCTAGGTTTCAATTTTCAAAAAAATGGCAAAAAAAAGAATTTTTTGGGAATAAATAAATGGGCAAAATAAATATTTTTATGAAAAGGGAGTTGAAACATGGTAGAAACTTGCTTGAGAATTCATGCTGGTGTATATTCTTTGTTGTGATGGTTGAATTTGAATTTGGATTTCAAAATATATTTGAAATTTCATTTGAAAAGGATTTAAATAAATGAAAACCATTTTTATTTCTCCTCCTCCTCTCCTTCCTCGCTTCCGGCCCGAACGGCCCGGCCGGCCTGCTCCGCTCCTCCCTCTGCGCGCGGCCTGCTTCCTTCATCTTGGGCCGAAGCCGCAACAGCAGCAGCTGCGCGCGCCCGCTGCTTCATCTTGGGCCGCAGGCCGCCGGCCCATCAAGACGCGCCGTCCGTCCGCGCGTCCGCCTCCCTCTCTCGCTGACAGACGGGGCCCACGTCGCCTTCTTCCATCTCCGACTCGACGCCGAGTCGGGAGCCCGACACCGACTGCGCGACCCACGCCTCCCCGTCCACACCCGGTCGCACCCTTGACCCTAGGCTATTTAAGCCTTTAACCCGCACCCGCGACCCCTATCCGAACCCTATCGGCCGCCGCCTTCGCTTCGAGTCAAAGCCGCCGCGCGAAACCCTAGCCGCCATTGCCATCCGCCGCCAAAACTTGCAATTGGCCGCCGTCCTCACGTAATCTTCGATATCTATTGGCCGGCAAGCATCGTCTTGATCCCCTGAGTACCCCTGTGCCTTCAATTTGGTTCAAGATCATCTAACCCGTGCCACCGTCGTGCGCAATCCGTCGCCGTCCGCCTCTCCGAGCCGCACGCCGTCCCCGCTTCGCCTCGACCTCCATCTTCTACGCAGGTGAGCGCGGCATGAGCTCCTCTCGCGATTGGTATCGGTCTCGATGCTTATGGTGGTCGAAATTGCTAGTTCCTAAAACTCCGGTGAGCTCCGTACGCCGTCGGCCATGTCGCCGCCGTGTCGGCCGTCGTCCCCGGCGAGGCCGATCGCCTCGATAGATCTGAGCCGTTCATCGTGAAACGGACGGCCAGAAACAGCCCGTACCCCTTCGCGGGGCACTTTTGCAGAAAACCCCCTGGGTTTTGGTCTATTCTGTTAAGAGCCCTTGGCGGCCTCAACAGGATACGTTTTCTCCTCTGAAAAACGTATTTTCTATTTAACAGATCTATAATACGTTTTGTCCACTGGAAAGCGTATTTTCCTTGTAACAGCTTACAGAATACATTTTCTTCTCTGGAAAACGTATTTTTCCTTTTCAGTTTCAGAATACGTTTTTACTTATTTACAGTTTTGCCATTATCTTTAAAGGATTATAACTTTCACGTTTTAACTCCGATTTGGTCCGTTCAAATTTTGTTAGATTCATAATTTCATAATCTACGCAGTGGTGCTACTTTTGAATATTTTGGAAACTTTATATTTTTAGTCTATATTTAATATATTTATTTATCTATAGGAAATCTTTGAAAATTCATATCTTCGCCGTTATAACTCCGTTTTCAGTGAACTTGACGTCTGTGTGATCGTAGAAGCGAATAGAATAGTTTTATAAATATTTTATTCTGCTTTGATGAGATTGATGAACTATTCCTCTAATAGCTCTTTGTTTGCTTTGTGTATGTATGCTCAATTGGATTGTCTGGTGTTGATTGTTAATGTCGAGTTCAGACGGTGAAGTTTTTGTTGAGCAAGGCTATTTTGAGGATCAGCAGGATCAGCAGGACTTTGTGAATCAAGGCAAGTATAACATGGATCATCCTTGTTACCTATTCACTATAAATAACAATTCATATGCATGTGTCTTTGATGACCTAGAGATTATAACTAGCTTTGATATCCTGATTCCTTGAACCTGTTGGGTTGCATTGGGTAGTTATGATGCTAGTGCTCTAATGATCATGATCTTATAACTTGATGTGTGTTATGCTATCAACGAAAACGATGACTTTTAACAAACATGGACTCTTGTCTGTAAGTGATTTATCATGGAGAATCCGTAGAGCTGTGAGGGCTATATGGCTCTGGCTCTAGTCACTTGTAGGCCCTTTTCTAGCTGGTTAGTGGTCTGGAAGTTGGGGTATAGGACTGCCTCTGTCCTTATGAGTATAGCCAGGAAGGATTGTGCCATATTGGAAGGGGGTTTCTACACACAACGTATTTCCGTATCTCTGATTGGTTAGGAGAACCTATAGGAGGCTTTATATGTTTTGTGGTGGTTTGGAAGTTATAAGTCCGCTCAGTTGCAAAACATGACTCACAGTGAAAGTGTACACCTCTGATCAGAGTTTAAATCAATATATTGTCCGTGCCCTTCGGTTAGGGCGGCCTTGACACATTTACAAAAGATAATGGTTCTCAAATTGTTAATGTGTGCATCTTAATGTCGTTATTGCTACACACTGGTTAATGTTATTTTGATCATGAGAATATGGAAATTATCACTACCTTGATGCTATGCTTCAATATGATTAAGTTATAAAAGCTAAATGCAGTCAAACCGTGTCAGCTTATTTGAGCCTCATTAACCCATGTTATGCTTGTTGAGTACGGTTGTGTACTTACGCTTGCTTTACTTTCAATTTTAGAAAATCCCGGATGGGTAACAGATGAAGGTTGGAATGAGAGCTATCGCGATGAGTACTAGGCCTGATGTTCACCAGTTGACGTGTCCCTGTGTGGAGCTTCCGCGATAAAGATATTTTAGTTATTGTTTATGCGCAATACTCTGTAATAAATATTGGTTCGCTATGTAATAAACAGGGTGATGATACTCTTTGTAATTTGTCATCCTATATGTGCGACTGTTCCTGGGGCGCATATAAGGCTATTTATGCATTCTACTTTTATCCTTAAAAGTGGAGTGTGACACTGGCTAGGCTCATAGCCACGACGAGGTGTTGTGAGTTGTGTATCTCGACGTTGTGGCTGAGTGGCAGTCCTAGACCCGCCGTGAACGCCTGAATCCGCTGGGTTTCCTCCAACGGCCCTACCCGGGGAAGCAGGGCCTCGAAGCGGGCCTGGTACTCCACCGTCCCGGTGTGGCGGCATGCCATGAGCTCCCCCATGGGGTTGGAGCGTAGTGGCGGCCTAAACCGGAGGTTGAGGAGCTCGGTGAAGCGCCGCCAGTTGGGGGTCCCCTCCGTCTACTGCACAAGGAGGTACCACATCTGGGCAACGTCCTCGAGGTTATACGAAGCCATCCATAACTGCTCCTCCGTGGCGATGCGTTGCTGGACGAAGAAGGACACGCAGCGATTGATGAACGCCAGCGGGTCGGACTTCCCGTCGAAGCGAGGGAAGTCCATCTTCTAGTGGCGGACTGGCCTGTCGGCGGTGCGGTCCCCGAATCCGGCGTCGAAGGAGCCGGAGGAGGACGACTGCTGCGGTGGCACCCGCTGCAGCGCACCGAGCTGTTGCTGCACGTTGTTGAGGGAGGAGGTCATCTGCCGCTGCATTGTATTCATGTTGGTAGTGAGCTGCTGAATCATCCGGGCTAGTTCGGCCGCGGTTGGAGCCTCGTCGGCCATGGTTACGGAGGCGGAGGAGTGGGCTGGAGAGGCTGCTGGTGGTGGGGATGAAGTGGAGGCAGCGGCGGTGGAGGGCTGGGAGGAGGATCGACGGCTCTGATACCAAGTTGTCAAGGACCTCGGGTCCCCGGGTAGGAGGCCCTTGGCTGCGTAGCTCGTAGCCGGAGCTGGGTAACGACGGCACCAGGATTTGGCTGGCGCGCTTCAAGCAGAGGTGAGATTAAAGACAGAGAGTAGGAGGGAGATTAAGGATAACTTCATTCTTAATTCATAGCTGGGTTCAACTCTTACATATATAGGAGCTCTGCTCCTTGATCCTGATGCCAGGCATTTACTTAGCTGCCTGCTAAACTTCCCTAATTCCTGCTAATGCCTTTCCTCTTCTTCTTGAGCCTTGTGAAGGCATTAAGCCTCTTGATCACCCACAGAGGCCCCTTGGGAGCGCGCGCCATCGCCGGCTGTGCCTCGGGCTCGAGGCCGGCGGCTGTAATGGCGGCCCCACATCATACCCATTACATGCTGCTTAACTGATATATTGTTTTCACTCGCCGGATGCAAATTCAGAAATCTGCTGCTCGTTCACTAATTTTGTTTTCTCTGTTGGCTAACTCTTTCTGGGGCTAAGGCTTTGGTGCACCCGGACATACCCCAACCGGGGATTGAACTTCTTAGAGACAGGGCTTTTGTGCAGCTGTCATGCTGGGTACGGGACCAATGCTGCTATCTGCATGCCCAGGGAGATGGTGTTGGCGTGAAATTGTCCCCAGGGCCAACGTCGTTACAGGACGTGTGGGCTGTACACAAGGTAGAGGTTGATATTGATGAGTTTCTGCTGTTCTGCAGTGCCGCATACGGTCGCTATTTCGCCCTCACGTCAGAAGGGAAGGAATGGGCAAGTTGTTTTGCTCAGGTAGATTATCAAGACCCCGATCAATCTGATTTGCTCTGGGTGGCCATATCACTGAAAGGAAGCAACGAGGTTAACCTCAGCAGTGGGAATGGTGACAAAGTCCTTGACGTTCCTTGGACCGTTGAGATCGTCCCATTGAGCCCAACCCCACCAGTTCTTCCAGCTCCAGTTGAGGTGAGCTTGGCTGTCCCGTCTAACTCCAATTTCGGATTCGTTTTTGAAGCACCAGTGCTGGATGTTTCTTTGTTTGTGCCGGTTTTTTCAAGAACTGACAAATTAGATTATTGCTTTCTCCGGTCCTGGGATCAATTTTGTGTCAAGAGTACAACTTCTGTCGCTCAAAATTTTAAATCATGTTCCTGTAGGTTTAGCTCCTAGAGAGCTGTAGAGTTGTACAGGTTCTTGAATCCTTGCACCCCTGCATTTGTTTTTGGTCCTTTTTCGATTTCCATTTCATTTCACTAGTACAAATTTTAACAGCTGATCCTTAGAATTTTGCCTAACTACATAACATGTATTTGGAATTTGTTTGCATTCAGGAAAAGGATCCCGTCACTGGCGCGAAGCCTTCAAAGCGCCTCATATGGCACAGGCAGGGCGACAACATGAATATTATACTAGAAAACAAATTATCATGCTCACCCCTGGATCACCAGGTGAAAACTTTGTAGTTTTCTCACTATGTTCAACTTGTTTATCTGTTTTCACTGTTTCAGCATATGAGATGTTCAAAAATTTTCAGCGTTTAATGTCTGTAAATTGCCCACTTTGCAACATATGAGTAGTCCATAGTTCATTGGTAGTTCTGTAGTTCTGATTTTTTATGCAGAGAGATCTATAAATAATAGTTTGAGATCATAGTGTCATACTGACAACAGGAAATGTAACATGCCTGCTGTTTTCCATACCAGATTGCTTTAGATCAGATTCCTTTTTTAGGATTGCATTGATCTGAAAATGCTGTGGATAGGAAGAAATGGTTGAATGAAAATAGTGTCAGTTCTCTTGCATTTACATTACCTAGTGCTCTGCGGTCCTTTCCACAGATGTTAAAATGGTACAAATATTATACTAGAAATTATAGGTTGCATATGTTCATATGTTACAGTTCAGAAGTTGTTCCTTAAATTTAATTTTGGCAAATACTTGGTTTCCATAAGTTTGAGCTTTTTCACATGTCAGCCAATACTGTTGTCTTTTCTGTTGATGTGCGCTAATCTGAAAATAAGATTACTGAAAATCAACTGCTGCAGAAGTTGATTACCCATGCTACGCTCTGTAACTGCCTTATTTTCTTACTTGTTCCCTTCTGAATTCAGCTGCTCAAGGGTTGCGGTACCCGGTGGTAAACCCAAGAGGTGTATGAGGGAGGGCAGGACTCTTGACAACCCCTTCACAGTTCATCTCTTCAGAATTCATCAGTTAGGTTTGATACATTCTTCTGACGGAAACAGTTTGTAGTGGTCTTTTCAGAACTTGCAACTTGCTGAATGATTTTGCAAAGTGACATCGGTCATCTAGTCACCAGTTTCCTCCCATGGTGACAACGAGAATGGAAGTTGCTGTTTTACTTTGTACCTGGTCCCTGAATGTGTAACAGTTACTGAATGCTGATATTAGATTTCAGTCAGGAACTGAAAATCATGGTTGCACCCTGTATTTGCTATTCTGCTGAAGCCTGAAGCTCTCACTCTGCACATAACCCTGTTAATTTCAACCATGACCTGAAAATTGCATCACTCGTGTGCTGATTGCTGAAGCTCTCCACATAGCTGACGGCACCTTGACATATATATTTCCAGCAAATGATTGGAAAACTGCACAACAGCCTTTCTAATCTTCTATTCCAATAGCTACAGAAAGTTCAGGAACTCAATATGTTGAGGGTGGTATGTTTGGTAGGTTCAGCATCTCAAAAGGTTTGAATTAGCCCTTCGGTTTCAAAACTTCCAAATTGAGAGAGAAAGAGAATTAGTCTTTGAAGATACTGTAAAACCAGGGTCCTGATACATCAAAAATGTTGCAGTCAACTGATATTAAAAAAACTTTTTTTGCTGAACTTAGCTTTTAGTCACGAACTGAAACCACTGTTATATAGTAGTATTTGTGTGATGACAGAATGACACCATGCGAGGAACTTTCGTTAACTTACTGCGACGGCAGTATTCCGGAAGAGAACGAACGGCACAAACGGAATTCGAGTACGACCCGGGCTTGGAGAAATCCATCGCGCTATGGTTCCGAGCGTCCCTGGCCCAATTTTCCTACATGCCGCAGCATCCGAATCCGTTACCGTGAGAAGCTCGAATTCGAGTCCGCCTGTCACCGGGCCCGGGGCTATAAATTTCCATGGCGTCTCCCCTTGACTTCCCAAGTCCCAAGACGATACGTCTGCACCACCGACCACCGACATTGCAGGCTCGCTTAGAGCCAGCTCGGTGAGAAAACTGAAGCGCGTATCGATCTCGCTGATGGCGGCCGCCAGACACTGCTCGTCTTGGGCAGACTTGCACCCAGAGCTTCTGGCCGTCGTCCTCAACCGGGTCCCTTCCCGCGCTGATCGTGTTCGATTAGCAGCAGTCTGCCGCCCATGGCGCTTCATCGTTCAGCAAGAGCCTCTTCCCATTCACTGCCGTGGTTGACCCTCCTCGACGGCTCCTTCCTCAGCATACCCGACGGCGCGGTTCACCGGATGCGTGTACCGGGAGATGTTTCTATCCATGGCTCCGCGGGAGATTGGCTCTTCCTCAGGCGACGCCTCAGTGGCGAGCTCGTACTGATGAACCATTTCTCCAAGCTAGTTGTACAGCTTCCTATGGAAGCCAATGTTAGCCCCGGAGACGAAATGTTCTTCCTCAAGGCGGTGCCACTATCCACTCCGGATCTATTGCCGGATTCCCCTTTTGCTGTACTGATGATCACAACCAGTGGAGTTAAGATTACGAGCGAGATTTCTATTTGCCGGCGATCCTCGGTTGCCACCACATTCAGAGTGCCCAAGTACATCGACGACGTCGCATGCTACGATGGAAAATTGTATGCTCTCTCACTCGGGGAGGCCTTTGTCCTTAAGATTGTTTCGAGCCACGAAGGCAACCCAAGAATCTCATCCATGAAACATGTAGCCAACGCTGTCCAAGATCATCGAACATTACGCCAACTCACGGAGGATAATACATATATGGGGAATTATTGGAATTATCTTGTTGAATCCAGAGGTAAATTGTTGCGCGTAAGGAGACTAGTTGGATTGTTGTCCACTTTGCCACTACAACTTAGCATGGAGAGAACCCGTACTCTTTCGTTTGAGGTCTTTGAGCTGGACAATTCCCGTCGTAAGTGGAAAAAGATCTATACGTTGGGAGACCAAGCACTCTTTATCGGACCAAATTCCAAGTCTTTGTCTGCTTATCAATGTGATGCTCAGAAGGACTGCATCTACTTCGTATGTGACTATGACCACGAAAATTTGGCGGCTCATCCTCTTGGTGTCTTCAATATGAGAAATGGGAGGATCACGCCTTTGCTGCTAGATGGAGCGGTTGTGCGGCCACAAGGGCGTGAAGGGTGTGCAACATGGGTTTCCCCCCCCCACTAAAGCCATGTAGTGTGCATTATATTTTGGCAAGCAGTATATGATTCCTTTTCAAACCACAATCTCTGAGCTTGGAACATGTTTGTCTTTATTTTGGCAATTTCTGTGCCGAAACCAAAATAGGATACTCCTTTTTTTAAAAATAAATTAACTTTTAGAGTTGTTTTAAATCAAGCCCTTTTACATTTAATCCAATGTATAAAAAAGTGCACTAAAATTTTGACACCAAATAAGCAAACTATAAAAATATATTTCATTCATTTCATGGTGTATCTATGACACAAGTTTGATGTAATTAATATTTGTCCTTTTTCTATAGATCTGGTTAAATTTAAAAGTTTTAATTTAAGAGAACTTTAGAAGTTAATTTATTTGATGACAGAGGGAGTAATACAGATGCCTTGCTCTATGCATCAATTAATTATCAAATGTTCAACATTTATTTTTGCTTAGGACATGCTTTTGTTGCACGCATTGGTAAAATTTAGGTCTTGTTTGGGAGGGCTTAGCTTCACTATTGAAGCTTTTTTTTTGTAAAATAGCTTCCCCAACAGCTTATAATAGCTTCATGAAGCTGTTTTGGGAATGGTGTTTAGCAAAATGGCTTCACCAATGAGCATCTCCAACAGTTTGTAAAAATTTATTTGATAAATATCGTGATTTGACAACTTACTAAAATATATAGTAAGTGAACTCTCCAAGATTTGCCATTTAGACTTGTTAAAATAAAAAAAACCCGCTAGCAAAATAAAGAGGCCCGCTAAGCGAACGAAGAGCCCCGCTAAAAAAAGAAGAGCTCCTTTAACGAGCGAAGAGCCCCGCTAATGAACTTTTGCAAAGTGAACATAAAACTTTTTCAAAATTAACCCAAATCTAAAAGTTCTTCTCTCTGAAACTTTAACGAAGTGAACATAATAAAAAGTTTCTATTTGCATCTAAACCCTTCTCTTCCTCTTGTCCGGGACGGAGCACAGACGAACTCGGGACAGAGCACGGACGAGCTCGGTGGTGGCCATGACGGGCCCATGCGATCGCGAGACGAGCTCGGCACGCTGATTTTCAACGGCGAGGTGCGGCATGATCAGCACAGACCTAAACTCCACACCAACCGGCATGATTAGCACCGATCACAACGCGGGCTGATCGGCAGGACCACGACGCAGGCTCGGCGACGGATGAGATCGTGACGACGACGGCGGCCGGGCGGCTATGCGCGGGAAGAAGCCGAGACGCGCGGGATCGCGATGGCAACGCGGATACGTGCGCGGCTACGAGATTTGGCAAGTTGATAAAAACAGCAAATTGAATTGGCAAACTGTTGGAGAGTGGATTTTCTTGATTTTGTCAAAATTTTTATGGATAGCAAGCTCAATGACAAACTGTTGGAGATGCTCTAACTAATTAATGGTTGAGAGAGAAAATTGTCCTAACATGCCCTTTTCTTATCTTGCGGGTCGAAAGTCATTTGTCTGATAGCAATTCGTGTAATTATCTTCCATCTAGGAGGGCCGTGGGGTTAGGGCCTGATGGGAGAGCTGATGGAAGCCACTATTTTTAGCGATCTCATGTTCCATTAGTTTGTGAGAGGAAGGAAACAATAGTTTCACCTATGAAGCCGTTTTAAAATGAGTTATTTGAAAAAAAACAGCTCTAACAACTTCATGAAGTTGTTGGAAGCCTTTCCAAACAAACCTTTAAATAAATAAATAAATCGTTCTGTGATTTGAGTCAATCTGCAGTTAGCACGATACATGCTCCCAGCTAGCCTCAACGGCGCTCCTAGAGTGGGGCAACGTACTTGGGTTTGGATGTAAATGTACGGGAAGCCCGACTGTTTGGCTCAATACGAGCACGGCCTTGCCTGCCACTGCCAGAGGTACACCAACTTTGCTAGTTAACGGGAGGCCGGTGCCTGTTTGGTGACTGGGGAGGCATATAGGTGGCGGATCCGGGATTGGAATCAAGGGGGCTAAACAATAAAGGTTTTGCTCTCCACTCTTGATCTGTCATCAAATTTCCTTTTTGCTATGCTGATCGTGACCTCGAAATGGCAGTGTGTAATTTCTATTGGCCCACTATGGCCCTCGTCTGCCATTACACTCGAAATGCCTGAATACATCTTTGACATCGCATTCTTTGAACTTTACCTTTGAGATTGTTTCGAGCTATGAAGGTGGCAAGCCACCAAGTGTCTCATCTACGAAACACGTGGCTAACGCCGTACAGAATCCAAGGATAGTATATTTATCCAATGCTGACAAGATGTATTTTAGCTTATATCGTGGTTTCCTTGTTGAATCAAGCGGTAAATTGTTGCAGATAAAGCGATTGCTTCGATGCTTATCCAGTTTACTGAGGATGATAGTTCGGAGGACGCTAATTTGGTGGCGGATAATTACGTTACAATTTCATTTGAAGTGTTCAAGCTAGGCTTGACTACTAAATCCTAGCATAAGTGGAGAAGGCTGGACCAAGCACTCTTGTTGGCACCTACTACAAGTTTCTTCCTGCTTGTGAATGTGGAGCTTAGCAGAACAACATCTATTTTGTGTGCGACTATGATCGCGATCATTAGACAACAGATCTTTTTCATGACCATGGTGTCTTCAACATGAGTAATGGGATGATCATTCCTTTATTGTCGGACACAACAGTTATGCATCCACCGGGTTGTCAAGGGTTTCCAATATGCGTTACATTTCTTTTCTTAAACCACCACCGAAAAACCATCCTCCTAAGGTACGATTAAGCTCTTGAGAATGGCATGATTTGTCAATCCAAAATTTTGTGCGAGTGCTACTAGCCTAATATTCCCTCCGTCTCAAATTATAAGTCATTCTAAGAATCTTAAAAAGTCAAACTATATTAATTTTGACCAAATTTAAACGATAAGGTAATAACATTTAAAATGCCAACTAAGTATTATTGAATTTTTCGTTAACTATATTTTCATAAGATACCTATTTGATGTCATAAATATTTATAATTTCTACTATAATTTTGGTCAAACTTAAGATATTTTATTTTTTAAGATTCTTGGAATGACTTACAATTTGAGATGAAGGGAGTATTTATACCCCTAAATACCTAATATATGAGGGCTCATTTGTGGACCCAATCTGCCAGTGGGCAGGCGACTGGTCAAACTCACCGACGCAGCCCCACCTGTCAGTAAGTGTCAATGGCACAGGAAGCGATACGCTTTTGGGCTGCGATTGCGACTTCACCGGAAGCATCGGGCTCGTCTTGAAATACGCCGTAGAGAATCCAGTGGTTGTATGGTGATAGAGGTTCAGTAGATCGTACTGATGTGGTGCAAAGTACAACCATAGCTTTGGACAATGCGTAGCATAGCTCATAGTTTGTGGTGCGAAGAGATCAGTAGAATAGCAGCTGAATTCTGCATCATTTTCTTATTATTTCAAATATCCAAGTTTCAGGTTGTGCTTATTTGAAGAGATATCCGTGTTTTGTTCATATTGCATTAATCTGAAAATGCTGTAGACAGGAAGAAACGGGTTATCGAAAATAGTATCAGGTCTGTAGTATACTTGCATTTACAGTGCCCAGTGGGTATGCAGTCCTTTCCACAGATGCTAAAATGGCCACACATATAGAAATTACAGGTTGCATTTGTTCATATGTTGCAGTTCAGAAGTTGTTCTTTAAATTTAACTTTGGCCAATACTTGGTTTCCTAAAAGTTTTAGCTGTTTTTCTGAAAATGTTGTATTTTCTTACTTGTTCCCTTTTGAATTCAGTTACTCAGGAGTTGCGGTACCCGGTGGTAAACCCAAGAGGAGTACGAGGGCAGGACTCCTGACAACCCCTTCACAGTTCATCTCTTCAGAATTCAAAAGTGCTGCTGCTCCAGAAACACCGACATGAGAATTGGCTCTCTTTCGTTCAGATAATTTCAGAGAAATTCAGCAGCTCTGCTGTTTTCGGTAGTTAGATTTGATGCATTCTTCTGACGGTAAGCAGTTTGTACTGGTTTTTCAGCTTCAGAACTTGCAACTGGAATGGTTTTGCAGAGCGATATTGGTTGTCTAGTCACCATCTTCATCCCTATGTGGTGATAACAACAAAAGGATGATGCTGTTTTACTTTGTACCTCTTGACCCTGATACTGATAGATCAAACATAAGAGTCGCATGCTGATCTTAGATTTTAGTAGGAACTGAAAATCATGGTTACATTCTGTTTCTGCTAAAGCCTGAAGCTCTACCTCTGCGCATAACCATGACCTGAAAAATTGTGTTTGATTGCTGAAACTCCACGTGACACTTTCAACTCACCGGTCCTTATGCAAATGATTTGAAAACTACGCAACATCCTATATAGACTAAACGCATGAACGGTAAATGCCTCTTAGTAAGATGCCAGTCTTCGGTTTCAGACCTGGGAAGAGGGAGGACATTCTTTAGATTCCATATTAATATTTATATATAGTTAGTTAATTCAATACTTATCTCAACAGGGCGTTTGGTCTAGTGGTATGATTCTCGCTTTGGGTGCGAGAGGTCGCGAGTTCGATTCTCGCAACGCCCCATGTTTTATTTTAACATTTTGTATTTCTAAAACATTTTAAAAAAAACTCGCTTAATAATACGTACAAGATCACAAGATCCCCATGTCTAATTGTCTACTCGGATTACCTTTTTTTCTCGCGACCGTGGTATAGCCCGGATTACTGCGTTTACCACTCGCTACAACATCGCCGCCTAAAGTTGCCTTCGCCGCCGCTCCGATGGAAATCGCCGCGCCGGCGCGCGTCCAAGCCCTCGCCGAGACGGGCGTGTCCCGCCTCCCGTCGCAGTACATCCAGCCGCCTGAGAACCGCCGGACCCTGTCGCCGTCCCCCGTTGCCGCCGCGCTCTCGGTCCCGGTCGTTGACCTCTCGTCCTCCACCGCCGCCGCCGCCGTCCGCGCCGCGTGCGCGGACTGGGGCGCCTTCCACGTGGTGGGCCACGGCGTGCCGGGGGAACTCCTCGACGCGGTGCGCGAGGCCGGGCTCGCCTTCTTCCGGGCGCCCATGGAGGACAAGCTCCGGTTCGCCTGCGACCCGGCCAGGGGCGCCGCCGCGGAAGGGTACGGCAGCCGCATGCTCGCC
This sequence comes from Bothriochloa decipiens, assembly GCA_023333625.1. Classification (NCBI taxonomy): domain Eukaryota; kingdom Viridiplantae; phylum Streptophyta; class Magnoliopsida; order Poales; family Poaceae; genus Bothriochloa; species Bothriochloa decipiens. Next base: position 6,629,241 of record CM041644.1, read on the forward strand.
AACGACGACTCCGTGCTCGACTGGCGCGATTACTTCGATCACCACACGCTCCCTGAGTCCCGCCGTGATCCCGCCCACTGGCCCGACTTCGTCCCCGGTTATAGGTGATTCATGGGAAATCCTGCCTGTCTGTTCAGCTCATCTCTGGATGAGTCATCAATTGCTACGACTACTGCTCTGTTCATGCCAAAATCATACAGGAATGAGTGGGTAGAGACGTAGAGTCGATAAACGTAATACATGTAGAGAATTTATGCCCAGATGTGGAGATTGGAGACAAGTAGAAAGTGGTTTGGGCTGTCTTCATTTTTATTGTCTCTGCCGAGATGTTGAGGTTCAAGTCATGGCACAGCCTAGAGGACCAACTGACTAAGATTTGCTAAAGCGCACAGGATGTTTAGTTTTCTAATTTTGAATTTGAACTTCTGAGTATGCTATTACAGTCTGGAGAATTTAACTGTATGCCCCTGTATCATTATATGAAATCTGTGAATGATCATCTTATACTAAGAATAAAATATTTAATTATCCTGTTTCCATACCTGTCCATATTCAGCATGTTACTTTTGTCTATAACACAGGAGCTAACACCATGAACTTTGTACAGGGATACTATTGCAAAATACAGCAACAGCATGAAGAATCTTGCTCAAAAGTTGCTGTGCATCATCTCAGAAAATCTGAACCTACCACCATCTTATATACAAGAGGCAGTTGGAGAAGTTTACCAGAATATTACTATTAGCTACTATTCTCCTTGTCCACAGCCTGATCTTGCTCTTGGGTTACAATCTCATTCTGATATGGGCGCAATAACACTTCTGATACAAGATGATGTTGGTGGGCTTGAGGTATTGAAGGATGGGATGTGGATACCTGTGCCTGCTTTGCGTGATGGCATCCTTGTGATTCTGGCTGATCAGACGGAGGTAATGTACCTTAATCTGCTATGCCATCATTCTTTGCTTTAGTGCTCTGCTCTTTTTTATGACCTATGGACTATGGTGATACTCTCCACCTTTAGTGTGCACTTTTGGAGAGGATTTTGGCCAAATTTTTGTATGAATATTTTTATTTATGTAGAATCTTGTTCCCTTAATCATTTTACTCATGTTTTTTACCCTTCTCTAGATCATCACCAATGGAAGATACAAGAGTTCAGTTCATCGAGCTGTTGTCAATGCTGAGCGTGCCCGCTTATCAGTAGCAACATTTTATGATCCATCAAAATCAAGGAAAATATGCACTGCCCCGCAGCTTGTGAGCAAGAATGAGCCACAAAAGTATCGGGATATAATTTATGGTGACTATGTCTCATCTTGGTATAGCAAAGGTCCAGAGGGCAAGCGAAACATTGACGCCCTCCTGATTCAGATGTAGAGCCATAGGTGTCTTAATGCATGTCCAACATACCAGTTTCCAACGTTAATCAATGAAGATAAGGAAACAAACTTGTATACTGGATGCAGTGCAATAAAGTACTTCTTCATTGCCAATGTTGACATCTTTTTTTCCTCTTTCACATTGTCTTGTGTGTTTTTTTGTTTAGTTTCTCAAAAAATCCTTGGTATTAATGTCCTGGAAATACCTGATCATGGTCTTAAGGAAAACCTTTTCTAGCTTGGAACCTGGTATGTGTAGTCGATTTTGTCCCCGGTTAAAAAGATGAATTGTTAATCTTAGACTCCCAGCATATATTTCAGGTTCTTTATTGCTCATTCGTTGAGGTCGAGTGGGCATGCAGCATTAGTAGACAGTGGTGCAAAGCAGGTTGGAAGCAGCCAGCCAGCTCAACAATGAAGCTCCTAGCTCTATCGCCTGGTTGCATCGCCAATGGTATGGCCATTATTCTGCTTATTGCTGCCTCCCTAATCTGTGCCTTTCTCCGTGTGGGGATCCTTTGTTCTCTCTATCCTTTGTTCAGAGTATTAGCTGATAGTGCTACATCAACCAAGGGGCTAAATCATAGACAGATTTGGAGCATTACCTCTGAACTTATTGATCCGTTCTTAAAGTTGCTGTGGAACCTGGCTGTAATTTAACTTAAGGATGAGCATGGGGTGATCCATGGATACCCTTGGGATCAATGGATCAATCCATGCCCATCCTAATTTAGCCCCTAAGCAGTCTATTCATTTCTCAACCATAAATGAAATATTTTATTTATTTAAACAGTATAATGGCTTGTTACAATTCATAAGCCAGCCTAAATATCGCATCATCTCTGTTTACTTGTGTAGAAAAAGTTCCCATGAAAACCATATGGAACTCTCTGAGGCAAAGTAATTTTTGCTACTGGCTCCTCTGAAAATCTCTTGGCATCGATAATATAAACCTAGAAAACAAGAAACCTGACAAATTAAGGAATGCATGGAAATAATGATACAATATAACATGCTTTTTAAGTAGACAGTTTAACTACCTGAGAGATGTTAGTTTCCTCATCATGAACATAAGTGACTACCCATCCATCATCTTCATCGATTCCGTTTTTCTTTGCAACAAACTGAACTCCAGAGCAGAATTGTTTCTCTTTCAAAGTGTGGTACTCCACTGAGATCAGTTCTCTGTTTTCCTGTGATTTTTCTGATACTTTAGTTTGTACTTATACTAATAAATATATATCTGCTACTTTGTACAGTACTAATAGTCATTAACCCTATTTGGCATGTCGAAGTGTAGCTTTGCTATCATTTTGAACTTAAACAAGCCTGTATACAAAGAACTAATTACATACAACATTGAAGATGATTCAAGTAACTTAAGACAACATGAACACATGACATGAAGTGCATGTTAAGATTGACAACAAGAGCAACTTAACAATATTTGAGAACTCTCTACACTAAGGATGTTACCTGTTTTACTGGTTGCTAATGAGTCAACAACTTGAGCATATCCATACTTGTTTTGAATACCTATAAATTTGTCATTAATGACAGGGAAATCCATTGCAACTTTCTCACTGGTAATATAACCTTCATGTACACTGCCATTTTCCAAATTTAATCTCCACTCGTATGGGCGAGAAAAGAGAGTGCCATCTAGTGAAGGATCAAAATCTTCTGAATCCTTATCTGGTTGGAGAAATGCCCTTCCATACCATTTTGACTGGTCAACTCTATGGCGTCCACTAAGGATAATAGAACCAAGTAGTCGACAGCCTCTGATAACAACCTGTTTGAAGGCTTTTGGTCAAAGTAGATAAAGAAGAAAATACGAACAACTCGTGATACACGTTATTAATATCATCCATAGAAAGATTATTTTCGTATGGGAGTTTAGATTGTGATGCTTCTTATGTATATTTGTCATGGTATACTTGGATTTTGTAGAAAATACCTCATTTCCATCCTCAAAGCAGTTAAATAAATGGTAACTGCAGTGGTTCTCAACATCAAACCATATGATAGACTCAGCATCACCAAAACAAGGCATTACCCCGATACGTGATTTTCCATTCATATCATTTTCAATAAATCTGAAAATAAATATGTGCACATTATTACTGCAGAATCTTTAGCGTACTCCCAAAAGGTGGGTGCCACAGTATAGATGATACATGAGGAGTTCACTCACGGCTTTTGTGAGAATGTCCTGGATATGCCGAATCTGAGAGGATAGTCCATTATAATATTGTACCTACATATGAAATAACTGTTTAAGAAAGAGTGATGTTTAAAAGAAAGCTAAAATGACTCAGCAAAATAAAACATATACCTTTTAGTTACTCCAGTGTCATGAATGAATTTCCCTACCTCAAATTTGAGATCAGCCTTATGAACAAGCCTCTTACCGTCAGCTTATTCATGTGAAAGGGCATCGATAGTTAAACACAGCTGTAATAGAATTTGAGACATTTTTTCTTGCAAAATTTTGGTGGTGCATGCTATCAGTATGAGATACTTCTAAATTCTAATAATGCCAGAGATAGATGAACATATGATATTAATGTCCATTATTTTTCCACGTTCATATTTGTAATGATTTATCTCGATCAGTTAATATAGCTACTAGTAGGCTGTTAAATAAATTATTGTGTTTTTAAACATTAGTTGCACCTAAATACTGGCACTTCTATTTTAATGTATTATTTTACTTGTAGATGGTGGACTGATTTAGATTTCCCAACTTACATGAAATTACTCCAAGCATATAGTGAGGCTTTTCAGTATTTGTCCCCATTATCACCAGTTCTCCACTCCCATGAATTTTCTGTACAAACAAGTCATTATGTGAGCATGTGTTGTTGAAGAGTTGTAGTTACCTAATAATAATCTTGAATAATTTAGTTCCTATATTAAGTATATTCTTAATAACACGAAAAAAATGCTTCGTACTTGCGTGTTATTAAATTGTGAACCATAGTGTGAACTTGAGGGTTAAAAATCATTTGCCCGTGGACTGTAAACGATCCTAAAATGAAGGTTAGAACAAAGTCTCCGCCTTATTTTTTCTCAAATAGTTTGTAGGAGCAATAATTGGCATCTGCTATTTGTACCTTCGGATGACTAGTGAAAGGTTGGTTCCAAGCTCCATTGATGCTATAAGGTCCTAGTGTGTCGAGATTATTGATGTTGATTTCATAAGGCAGATGGTGCTCCGAGACAGCAAAAGCTCATCCAGCATGCTCAAATATGCTAGTATTTGCGCTATCCTTCACAGCCTTTCCAAATCTCAACTATGCCATAAAAATTCTGTCAGTATTGCCAAAGAAGCGATATAGCAATTATATCTACAAATAAAGAGTTCGGCCGTTCACTTTCCGGGTTATAAAGGATTAGAAAATGAAGCTAATTATCTTATTCTACACTATAACATCCATTCTTCATGAGACTATGATCGCCCAAAAAATATGCTGGAATAACTGGCAATTGACATAGAAATTAGTGTTTATCATAATTCCTAACTAGCTTTACCGATTAAAATTAATTTTACCCTTGATTATTATATTTACTGTTAAGTTCTGTAAGACTTACAATATTAAGAAGAAATGCAACTAGTGTTGCATAGGGCTTTCCATCAGCAGATGGCACAAAACCCACATCATTCGTTTTTCTCTCCAACTGAAAGGTGTCTGAGTTCACATACTTGTTCCTGTACAATATCTTCCATTCTCCTAAACTGCTCTTCTTAAAGTACACAGCGTGTAACATTCCATGACCTTCATAATACATATATGATGTTGAACCAAATATGGAATCTGCGATTGTCTGTGTTGGGTTAAGAGGGTTGGGACCTGTTGAAGTAGTTCAATACATCAATCAAGTCATCAAGGTATGGATGCTCTCTTTTAAGTGCAGCGTATCCAAAAGTTATACAGTTACTTGGATGATAGCTTCCTAAACATTTTAAATGTAGTGTGTGATGTGAATCTGGAACCAAATGTGCAACGAGTAATTCATACTGTATTTTACATGAGTTAACTGGAGCTCACCATTTCTGATGTAGACACCCTCAGGAAAACCTCCTGGGACCTCTCCGTCAAGATCGTTGAGTAAAACTGCCTCGTCAATTTCGTTGACAGGTCGAAAATTCCCCTGTAGAAGACTTGCTCGAGTTTATTTGTCTAATTGTGGTAATATGAGTTCAGTAACATCATGAGCTGGGAAAGTTTGCTCGTAGACGTTTGCATTTTCGATTATTAAAAGAAGCACCTTTGACACTAGCAGTGGATTGAGAAGGTATTGCATATGTAAAACAGACCAACAAAAATATATATGCTGGAAAGAGCCAGTGCAACCCATGAGTTCAGGCTTATGTCATTTTTTCCCCAAATGGCACAAGACACGGGTAATCGTATAACATTTTAAAGTTGAAGCTTAAAAGTAATAGCAACGAATGCAAGAGAGAAAAAAGAGCAAACTGAATCATGCATCTCTACATATATTTTTACCTCATTCAGAGAAGAATCTTCAGAGAATCGGTAAGCTCTGTCAATGAATCGCTCAAGAGATTTGAAGAGACTGACTTCAGAGCCTGAGACATTTCCTGTATGAGGGCCTGCTTCTTCAGTCCAGGAGATGGTGGCACCTAAACCGACGGCATGAATGAATTTGTGGTGTGGCATTCTTATCGTACCGATACCATCTTATTATATCATGCTTTTTTTTTGTCTACATTAATAGAACACAACTTTGCAATATGCACAGATCCAAGTTACTGTTATTCAAGTGTTCAAGGTGTATCAAAAAAGTTAAAACAATTTATAATTCAGAACGAATGAAGTCTATATATAACTATATAATGGTACAATATGGTA
>CM041644.1:6635902-6675446 GCA_023333625.1 Bothriochloa decipiens
AGTTCTGTCATATTTCGAAACGGACAACTAAATTTGTAAATTTTTTTAAAAAAAATTAAAAATAAAAAAAGTTCTGTATCGTTGGGCCATAGGCTATTTTTACCTTTTTCAATTTATGTAATAGACCATTATAACTGGTTGTGGGGAAGGTTGGGAGGAACAACTAATCATAAACAAAATATAATTTGCCTTCTCTGTTGCGTGCTCACGCGAGCCTCTTCTCTGGAACCGGCGCCGCCGAGCTCCATCGCCGTGCGTGGTCGAATCCAATTACCTTGTCCATCCTTCCCCGTGCATACCACTTTCGCCACCTACTTCGCTCCGCCAGCCACATCCACCTCCATAGCCGCCATCGTGCCCGATCTGCTTCCTTCCGGCTGATCCACGCCAGATCCACTCCATAACCACCCACAGCATCCCTGGCGCGAGGTCCTACACTCACGACTCGCATGGCGACCGCCGAAGCCAAGCTCGACCACCTGACGACGCAGATGACTACCTTGTTGAAGCTCATCGAGGGCTTCGATAAGTGGCGCCTCGACGTCGAGGACTTCCACAACGCCGTCAGCAAGGATATGAAGAGTCTCACATCGCGCATCGAGGCGTTGGAAGCAAATACTTCAACTGCTCCGCCTCCGGCCCACAGCGAGGAAGAGGGGCGGGCCGTTGTTGGCCACGGTGCTGCACTTCACGCACAGGGGTCCGATGCCAGGACCATGGTCCTCCATCCACCCCTGGCCAATGGTCAGTTCAATGCTACCCAATCTCATCCTGTCGTTGCTCCTACTGAGATGCATCTGTATTATTCACATCACCATCAGAGGGAGTTCCGTTTACCCAAAGCAGAGTTTTCCAAATTCGATGGTTCGAACCCACGAATTTGGAAAGAGGATGCTAAAAAATAATTTGATATGTTCAACGTTCTGATGCATCGTTGGGCCCCTTTTGCCACTCTACATTTTAAGGGCATCGCTAAATTGTGGCTGCAAACTTATGAAGCCTAGCATCGGGTGGATACCTGGGTTGATCTGTCCATAACTGTTGAAACTAAATTTGGCAAGGATTTATATCAGAATTCCATGATAGATATGTTGAGCATCAAACAAACATCTACTGTGCAAGAGTACTATGATAGGTTCACATTAGCCATGCATAAAGTGTTGGTGCATAATAGTCACTTAGATGATGTTTTCTTTGTCACCCAGTTTCTCAAAGGGTTGAAATCTGACATTAGAGCTGCTTTGGTGTTGCATAAACCGAGGACAGTTGATCTTGCTTTGTCTCTGGCTCTAATGTAGGAAACTAAATTGGAAACTCTTCCAAGAGTCTTCTCTAAAAGGCCTTACTTCAACAAGAGCAAGCAACTTCAGCAATCTCCATCTGGAGTTTTAGGGGCTACTCCTGACACCAAGGCCTCCATTGATGATAAACTCTCCAACCTGCGTGCTCAACGCAGAGCTGCTGGCTTATGCATGAAATGTGGAGAGAAATGAGGAAGGAATCACAAGTGCCTAGATAAGGTGTCATTACAAGCTCTCGAAGAATATCTCTAGATTCTGCCTATCATCAAGCCTGAATGCACACACTCTGATACTGAAGAGCACTGTTCTGATACTTCTAGTGACAGTGAAGTCTATTCTCTCTCTCATTGTGCTGCAGTGGGTATTCAAGGCAAGAAAACCATCAGGTTGGCTGGTAAGATTGCAGATAAAGATATCCTTATTTTGGTGGATTCTGGCAGTTCCAGTACATTCATGGGTAAATCTACTATTGCTTCTCTAAAGTGTAAACTGACTGATGGGAATATCATTGAGGTAACCGTGGCTAATGGCAACAAATTACAGAGCGATCACCAGGTAACAGATCTGACTTGGTGGACACAGGGTCATACATTTTCTACCTCTGCCATAGTATTAGACTTACCTCATTATGATTTGGTGTTGGGCATGGACTGGTTGGAGGCTCATAGTCCTATGTGGATCCATTGGAAGAGGAAACTGATTAGGTTCTCTTATGCTGGAGCCAAAATATCTTTGAAAGGAGTAAAAGATCAGTTGTCCAACTGTCCTAAAGTGAAAGCAAGGAAAGTCAAAGGCTTACTCAGGAAAGGAGGCATAGCCCAAATGATTCATCTCTATTAGACAGAACCCCAGGCTCTAGTAGAAGCCATACCTCCTGCAATACAGACATTACTGGCTCAACATACCCATCTATTCAAGAAACCTGATCAGTTACCACTAGAAAGGCAGTTTGATCATCAGATTCCTTTACTCCCTGGTGTTAAGCCTGTCAATATCAAACCCTACATGTATTCACCTACTCAGAAGGATGAAATTGAGCGGCAGATAAAAGAAATGTTGACTAATGGCATCATCAGACCTAGCCATAGACCCTTTGCCTCACCATTGATCTTGGTCAAGAAGAAAGATGGCAGTTGGAGGTTTTGTGTGGACTATAGGCAGCTGAATAACATCACCATCAAGAACAAATATCCATTGCCCATTGTGGATGAACTTCTGGATGAATTACATGGGGCTGCATGGTTGACTAAACGGGACATTCGGTTACCATCAGATCAGACTCAACCAGCTGATGAGGCTAAGATTGCATTTAGGACTCATAGTGGGCACTGGGAATTCAGAGTCATGCCATTTGTCCTTACCAATGCTCCTGCAACCTTTCAATTTGTGATGAATACCATCTTTGAGCCTTTGTTGAGAAAATGTGTGTTGGTCTTTGTTGATGATATCCTGATTTACAGTCCCACACTGCAGGAACACATCCAACATCTTCAACAGGTTTTTGACATCTTAGCTCAGCATCAACTATTGTTGAAGCAGTCTAAGGTCAACCAAAACTAGAGTACTTGGGTCATATTATCAGTAAAGATGGCGTTGCTACTGATCCCAAGAAGGTGGAGGCTGTTTCTAATTGGCCAACACCCACAAATGCTAAACAACTCAGAGGATTTCTGGGCTTGTCTGGGTATTACAGGAAGTTTCTTAAGAATTATGGATTGATTAGCAGACCTCTTATTGATCTCTTGAAGAAGGATGTGCTCTTTCATTGGACTCCAGATTTGCAGTGTAGTTCTGACAGCCTCAAACAAGCTCTTATCTCAGCACCTGTTCTGAGTCTTCCAAATTTTTCCAAATCTTTCACAGTTGAAACTGATGCTAGTGGAGTTGGAATTGGGGTTGTTGGTGTCACAACCCCAGGGGCCTAACACCGATGAGTAACTACGTGCTGCATGCTCCCTAATCCGGATGGTGATGCAAGAAGAACACACAATTTATCCTGGTTCGGGCAAGAGAAGGCCCTACGTCCAGTGGGGGAGGATGTCTTGTATTATCTTGCACTGAAGTGCTTGTACATGGGGATACAAGCGAGTGTGTACGAAATGGGGTGGAGAATGAGGCCTAAGTCTAGAAGAGCTAGCCCTACGCCTTGCAATGTGCGTGGTGAGGCTCAGTGAGTTTGAATGAGTTCACCTTCTTCTTCCCCTCTTCAGCTAGCCTAGCGCCCCCTTTTATAGGCCAAGGAGGGATATGGGCGTACAGGAAACCCTAATGGCGCTGCCCTTGGTAGGGCGATCGTAAGCAATCACGTCGAGGAGTGATACCGATCATGTCGTAGCCACTGTACAGGTATGTGACGGGGCGACTCCGAGCCCTATAGCGGCGAGCTTCATGATGAGATTCTCCCTCTTGAGTGGTCACGGCGATGTCGGTGATTGATCGGTCCTGATGATGGCGCTGGCACGCATCAGGGATGCGGTGAAAGACGTGTGCTTCTACGGTGGACGTATGGCTTGCTGCAGATGGCGTGCGGGAGTGGTCGGATCGCTGGCCGAGACCGTCAGGAGCCCGAGTCGAGGGGTGGTCGAGCGAGCCAAGGCTGAGTGGATAAGGACAAATCCTGAGAAATATGATACGGACGTTGACTTATGTGTTTTGAGGGGGCGCCCAACGGGGCACAGTGTCTCGTATGGTGAAACAGTGGTGTGTATGAAACGACGCTTCTCCGGGGATGGGCGGAAAAGGTCTGACCCCTGTACTTGTCCATCATGACCACCGCTGTAGCCATGTGGGTTGGTAGGAGTTGGTAGACTGCATTGAATGCTCTGATTCCTGCACAAAGAGTAGGTGGACCGAGGGGACACGACACTCGACGAGGGGTCGTCCGCCCGGGTGGACTTCCGTCGCTTGAGTGGGGTTGTTCGCTCGGGCAGACTTCCATCACTCGAGGGCCCCCGTCGAGTGATATGAATACAGGCCAGTTCGTCCCGTTCATGGGCCGGTCTAGTACCATTCGACGGCCCGGTGTTTGACTTTTGTCTTTTGCTTAGGAACGGTGGTGGTCTTTTGAGGGATTTATGCCAATTGACCTCGGATTGTTTCTCCTTGAGATCGAGAGTTTAGGGTACCCCCTTATCCATGTACCCGACAGTAGCCCTCGAGTCTCTGCGCGAGTGGTGGCACTCATGCAGAGGCTCATGAACTGGAGTTGTAGCGTCTGCCGTTCTCTGAAGGGTGCACGCAAGCGTACCCTTCGGGGGTAGCCCCTGAGGCCTCGGAGGAGTAGAACACCCCCTGAGGGCTTTATGCCTTTCTTGTCGAGGGGTGCCCAAGTGGTCAGCCCCCGGATGGGTATGAGCTTCTTTCGTGGAGGCCTTCTCGCGATGGTCGGATGAGGTAGTTCCTGTTCGAGGGCTAAGTACTTATGAACTGGGGTCGAAGCACTGACATTTCATCCTCTGAGGACCTACTAGACGTGTGGTCGAGGGGTCCTTGTGCGATCGAGACCCTGAGTGTGTTCGACCCTCTTTCGTCGAGGGGTGCGAAGGGTAGTCGAGCCCCCAGGTGGTTGGTTCCTTTTTCATCGAGGCCACCCGGTTGCGAGCGAGAACCCGAGCCTCTTTTGTTGAGGTTGATCAGGAATAAGCCCGTCATTTTCTTTCGACCCTCGCGTTCCCTTTCATCGGGAGGAGGGGTGAGAAGCGTCGTGCTACCCTCGTTTTGGCGAGCTCCGACGTCCTCGGGTGAGCTGTTATCGGGAAATTCAAGCAAGAGCTCGAGCCCTGTTTGATAGGGTCAACTTGTGGCCGTGGGGGTGCTCTTATTGAAGCAAACAAATGGTCATACAGATCCCGATCCCATTCAATAGGGTTCGGTGGCTCGGTGCCTCCCTCCGAGGGGATTCCATAATTGTCCTTTTGTTTTGCCTTGAAAATGTCCGAGGGGGCCTCGAGAGTTCATTCTCGAGCAAGGAACTCGTGTCGGCTCCCCCTCGGTCATCCCTGGGTCAGGTACTCGAGGGCAGCTGTCGAACCCTGACCGAGGGCCAGCCTCCACTCCCTCAGGATTTTTCGAAGGGCCTGGGCCTGCTTTTCCTTCTCGTGGAAGGCTCCATCCATGGATGATTCTTCTCGTCCGTCAGGCGCGTCTTTTTAGGCGGCGCGATCGTGGCTGGCCCACGCAACGGCTAGAGCCCGTGTGGTCGACGCGTATTCCTGTTCCCGGGAGTCGAGGGAGTGGTTAGGTAGGTGCGATAAATGCGAGAGATTTACTTGCCTTCCAGTCAGATCCGCCCATTGCTCTTCGGCCTTCCTATAAATTTAGGGGGGTAGGGTTTCGTCCGTTCCCCATCTTGCCTTCCTGCTTTTGTCGCCGCCACTGTCGGAGAGTAGAGTCTCCCTATTCGTTAGCGCAAGAGAGAAAGAGAGAGAGAGATTGGGAATCTTCCCTCCCGTCCATCCGCCGAGCAGATCCATGCAGTCGCCATGGCGCCAGAGCTTCTTCCTCCAGAGGATTGGCTCCCGTCGGCTGTGATGGAGCGGGAGCTCGAGGAGCTTGTGGATGATGGGCTTCTTCGCCCCGCCGTCTCGGCTGATCGGCCGGAGTGGATGGTGCTACCGAGGGAGGACCTAGAGCCGAACCCACCGGAGGGGTACGTGGTGACCTTCGTCAAGTACCATCGGATGGGGCACGGGTCACCTCTGAGCTGATTCATGTGGGTGCTAGCCAACCACTACGAGGTCAAGCTCCAACACTTCTCTCCTAACGCCATCTCCAACGCGGCAATCTTCGCAGCCGTCTGTGAGGGATGCCTGGGGATGGAGCCGCATTGGGAATTGTGGCCCCATCTCTTCAAGGCGGAGCTCTTCACCAAGCCGGTGTCGCAGGGAAGAAGGAGCGTTGTTCGTGCCGGCTGCTACAACTTGTCATTGAAGCGGGCGGAGCTGTACATCCTGACGGGGTTGATATCCAACCACGGCGGATGGCATGCCCGGTGGTTCTACCTTCGGAACGACGAGGGCTGGTTGTCGCATTACACTGGACCCACCATGGCGGTGCACCCGGAGCACTGGCCTTCTCGATGCTAAACCCCCTCCTCGACGCGTTGAGGACTCTACGGGAGCAGGGGCTGAACGCCAGGATTGTGGTCTCGGTGTTTCATAGCCAGAGGGTCCTCCCGCTGATGCGGCGCCCGCTGCGCTTGGACCAGATGGTGCCCGGGACGCCGCTCGAGGGGTGCCAGATTTCAACTGAGGCGCTTCCTTCTGAGGAGGTTGTGAGGTAGGTGAGTGGGGCGATCGCCGGTAGCTTCGCTCTACAGGACGTGAACAGCGTCCCTATGTGGCCGGATGATGGCCACATCTAGCTGGTGAGTGTTTTGGTTCTATTGCCTTCGAGTTCCTCTCTTTTTTACCTCATCCTCGCATCCTCTGTCCTGGGTTTGTGTGTAGGGGTGATAGACTTCAGGGTGTCGATGCCCCCAGTCAAGGAAGACGATCCCAGTCAGCAGGCGAGATGCTTCACTGCCCAGCAGCAGAAGAAGAGCAAGGATGAGGAGAAGAAGAAGAAGAAAAAACGGAGCCTCGAGCGCCTGGCGCGCGATTGACGCCGGACGAAGCAGAGGCGCGAGGGGATTTCCGAGGAGGAGCCTCCCTCAGACGACAAGGAGGAGGAGGACGAAGGCAGTGATGAGAAAGGGGTGCAGGTGCGTCTCGATGCCCTGGTGCCCCGTATGGTCCGAGCTGACGCCTCCTCCATGCAGGGAACTGTCGGGGCGTAGTCATCTTCTCAGGCCTCGAGGGTTGCCTCGACGCCCGTCGAGGTCCGAGTGGCGAGGGCCCCGGAGCAGCCTAGGGAGGGGAGGACGACTGACCCCTCGAGCCAAGGGGGGTCAACGTCGCGGCGTTTGCACGGGGAACTCCACCGATCGAGCACGTCACCGCCCTGTACCAGAACTTCAACTCATGGCGCGTGGACCCAGAGTCGGTCATCCTCGGAGGAGCAAAGGGCACCGAGAGCATCGCCAGCCGCGGCCCCAAGAGGCTCTGGATCCGACAAGGGTCTGTCGAGGACGGGGGCTCAGAAGCCCCCGAGTAGTTCAAAGACAGCCAAGAAGGCGCCCCTCATCCCAGTGGGCTAAGTTTTCGGTGTCCTAAGCTCCCTTTCTTTTCATGTAGTTTGCGGGATTATTAGATGTTCCTCCTCTTGCATGTTGTTCAGGCTCAAGCGCTCGGTGGAGGAAGCGAATGCTTCACAGGCCAAGCGGCTCAAGGTAGACGCGGCTGTGAGGATGGCGGCGACGGCAGGAGGTGCGGTCTTAGGACCCTGTTCGCTTGCGAAGGCGGTCTAGCTAGCGCAAGCCTAGGCCACCATGGCTCGGAGCAAGCTGACGGGTACTGCTCTTGTTGCAGGCTCGAGCGGCGCAGGGGCTATGGCGGGTGGCGATTCCGCCCAGGACCAGATGCCGGGGGCGAAGGTGCCTCCCAGGTCTCGACGTCCGCGGCCCCCACCCCTAGCCAGGTCGAGGCTTTCGTCGCCTCCCTCGAGGGGGAGCCCTCAACGGTAGCGAACAGGGGTCGAAGAGCGCCCCAATTATCGTTGAGGACGAGGCTACAATTTCCCCGCATCCTACTATGGAGTTAGGGGAGCGCCCTCAGGAGGAAAGGGCGACGCCTCCTTAGCAGGAGGGATGGGAGCCATGGCCGAAGGGCTGCATGAGGTGGAAAAGCAGCGCAAAGCGAGAGCGGGAGCACCTGCAGAAGCAGGAAGAGGGGGAGCGGCTACAAAAGCAGCAGGAGGAAGAGTGGTTGGAGCCAAACCAGCCACAGCAGCAGCCGCAGGGGAAGGCGGAATGGCTGACTTTGAGCTAGTCAGAATGGCAGTAGCAACAACAACAACAGCAGCCATCAGAGCTGCATCAGCAACAACAGGGGGTCGCAGCACCCTCGAGCTCGCCACCACAGCCACAGGATGGGTCACGGGAGGCGCGAACGGCCTCGAGCCTGCTGCGACGACAACAGGAGCAGACGGCCACCATAAGTCCATCCTCACCGCATCGGCGGGAGGAGGAGGTCCTGCTAGATGTGGTTCAAGGAGACGCCCGGCGGTCAGGGTTACCATCCCCACGGCGCCCGGAGGCGCCGGCGGAGGAAGGCATCCCGACGCGAGAGAGAGTCGCCCAACCGATTAGGCACCCTATCCTAGAGGGGGCCTCAGCGCCCGAAGTGGTGGAGTTGGCAATGATGCCTCGGCTGCCACCATCCGGGTCATCCACCGCCAGGGGGTTCTTGTATGGCCCCGGCGCATACGCCCCTGGCTACCTTTCCAGGGGGAAGCAGTCGGCGGGAGAGGCCGAGTCCTCGGGGGCCGAATCAGAGGCTGAGGTGCCGTTCCCCATGCTCGTCGCTCGCATGGCTCGTCATGGTGGCTTGCAGGAGATGGTGGACAACATTGCGGTGGACAAGCAGGAGAGGGTCGAGACGGACCTTCCTTACTGGGGCCAAGAGGCCGTCCAATTCCGGGACCCGACGACCCCGACGCGGTCATGTTCGAGATGAATGACCCAACGGAGGTCGAGTGCTAAGAGTACGTCGAGGAGTTCCGGGCCTGGATGCAGCACGCCATGACGATGGCTGTCAACATCGTCAGCGAAGACCTCTCGAGGGCCTTCGCGGTATATGATCTTCTTTTACCAAACCATTGAGCTAATTTGCTTTTCGCTTAGTGCTTACTCTTGTGTTTCTTATACCCAGGACTTGAGGAGACGCTCCCAGATCAAGTCCTGGTTCATCCACATGACCAAGGGCGGATGGGGGAAGGTCTCATTGCTACAGGATCAGCTCGAGGCAGCCAAGGCGAAAGCGACGCAGGTGAAGGAAGATCTGGCCAAGGCTCAGGAAGAGGCGAGGACGGCCAGAGAAGATGCGGCCGCGGCTTGTGGAGAGGCGACCCAGGCCAAGGAGGTCTCCACCAAGGCCCGGGAGGAGGCGCAGAAGGCCCTCGAGGACCTCTCCCTATCAAGCAGGCGGGTTAGGACGCTCAAGGGGGAGCTTGAGGTGTCGGCGTCATGCGTCCAGGAGCTTAAGGCGACTTTTGCTGAAGCTTCCCATCAGCGCAACTCCCTCAACGCCATGATTAGGCAGGTGAACCTCTGCGCGCAATCCTTGATCGCCGAGGTTGCATCGCTGAAAGGGACCCTCCACCATCGCGCTTGTTGGGAAGGCGATCGGGGGCTTGAGGGTGAAGAAAACGGAGGCTGCCCATGCCCTGGAGGTGGCCAAGAAGGAGTACGCTGAGCTGAAGGATGGGTACACAGCCCTTGAGACCCACGCCACCGGTGAGTATTCCTTTTTGGTTTTTAGATTTTTGCCTTGACGCCCTGGTTGTCGTGTCTGACCCTGGTCTTCTACTCCAATTCTCAACGAGGACCTGACTAAGGCTCGGAACAACACCAAGACGCTCTAGGATGCCTACTAGGCCGAGACAAGTTTGACCAACACACTTCGCACCATGATCACCTCGATCTGTGATGACTTCGGTGTTGATCCTAAAGCGGAGGTCGAGGATGAAGCGCATGGGACGTCTGTCATCAACCAGATGTACAACCTTGGGCACGTCGTGAGGGAGTAGGTCCGGGATGCACTCCATGTCGACATGAAGCGGGCGATGGCGGTCATCTACTCTGGCTTTACCTACGACATGGGGGTTGTCTCCCATGGCTTCGTCTCCGACCCCAACAAGATGGACGCTGAGAACGAGGAGAGGCATAGGGCCTTTATCGAGGCCACTGAGGAGCTCGGCGGCCGGTTGGTGAAGCTGTTCGGGCCTGAGGTCCTTTCTCCCGGTGTTGATGAAGAAGAAGAAGCCGGCCTATGAGCCAATCTGGGCAAGAAGGCCCATGTAATAGTTAGTATTTTGTGAGCTATGACGGTGTGGCCCTGAGGGCCTTGGAAACATTATGCATGTATATATTTTATTCCGCATATGTTTTATATTCAATGTTCTATTTCTTGCTCTGCCTGAGTTGGCCGTTCACAAAGTTTTCGGCGCGTATGCTTGCCCCTCGAGGGAGGGAATGAGTGGAGGTACCGTAGCCCGGGGCATGGGTGGTCTCGCGGCTCGACGCCCCTTGACCCCTCGGGGCATTGCGTAGCACTTTCGACTGAGTGGCAACAAGCATCGAGGCGTAGAAAGAATAGGAGGTTTGAGTTTCGCAAAAACGTGCGAGTTTTTTAGGAACTTAGGGGGTTCCCCACCTTATAGCTCCCGAGGGAGGCTCGGCTCTGATGGAGCAGAGTCAAAGCTACCTTAAGCATATGAACAAGAAGTTGAACTTGTAAACAAAAGTACTTCTTATTCATTTGTGATATGAAAAATATACAAGGCCTCGAGGCCCTAAGGGTAAAAGCGATGTAGCTGTTCAATGTTCCACGCGTTGGTGAATGTCTCGCCCTTGTCGGTGGATAGCTTGTAGGTTCTAGGCTTTAACACCTCAGCCATGATGAAGGGGCCTTCCTATGGTGGTGTTAGCTTGTGGCGTCCCTTGTTGCTCTACGGTCGACGAAGGACGAGGTCGCCAACTTGAAGATCTCGCTTGCACATGTGCTTGTCGTGGTAGCCCCGGAGCTTCTGCTGGTATCTCACAAAGTTGAGGAGAGCCACGTCTTGAGCCTCCTCGAGTTGGTCGATGGCGTTTGCGAGTGCTTCCTCGTGTTTCTGTTCGTTGTAAGCCTTTAGTCCAGGGGACCCGTATTCAAGATCCGTGGGGAGGACAGCCTCGGACCCGTAGACCATGAAGAACGGGGTAAACCTTGTGGCTCGGCTAGGCGTCGTGCTTAGGCTCCGTAGGACTGAGGGTGGCTTAGCGACCCACTTCTTCCCATACTTCTTGAGACGATTGAAGATCCTTGGCTTGAGCCCCTAGAGAATCATGTCATTGGCACACTCGACCTGGCCGTTAGTTTGAGGGTGAGCGACCGCGGACCAATTCACATGGATGTGATGATGGTCGCAGCAATCTAGGAACTTTTTGTCGTTGAACTACGTGCCGTTGTCGGTGATGATGACGTTGAGGACCCCGCGGTGGATGATGTCGGTGAAGAATTAAATCGCCTGTTCGCACCGGATGTTGGTGATGGGCCGAGCCTCGATCCACTTGGTGAACTTGTCAACGACTATGAGCAGGTGAGTGTAGCCCCTGGTTGTCTTCTTCAGGGGCCCGACTAGATTGAGCCCCCACACGGCAAAGGGCCACGTGATGGGGATCATCTGTAGAGCGTGAGCAGGGAGGTGTGTTTGTTTGGCGTAGAATTGGCACCCCTCGCATGAGCGGACTAGGCTGATGGCATCGGAGACTGCGATCGGCCAGTAAAAGCCTTGCCTGAAGGCATTTCTGATAAGGGTCCTTGGAGCAGCATGGTGGCCGCAGGCCCCCGAGTGTAGGTCCTTGAGCAGCTTCCTTCCCTCCTTGATGGTGATCCAGCACTGAAGGACCTCGGTGGGGCTCTGTTGATAAAGCTCCTTGTCATTGCCATAGAGGACATAGGTCTTGACCCATCGAGCGATGCCCCGGGCCTCGGTCCGATCCTCTGGGAGCTCCCCTCGAATTAGGCATTCGAGGAAGGGGTGTGCCAGTCTGGCTCGGGGGTTGGCGGAGGAGGTGACCCCTCGATCTCCATGACCTTGGCCCCGGTCGAGGGGGCCTTGGTGGGAGGAGGGGGGTCAACCGTCTGTGTTGCAGCTCCTTCCCCTGCACCCAGATCGACCGAGGGCTCATACAGGTCTTTTGAGAAAACATTAGGTGGGACAGTACCTCGAGCCGATGCGATCTTTGCTAGCTCGTCCGCGGCCTCATTGTATCTACGGGCGATGTGGTTGAGCTCGAGGCCATAGAACCTATCTTCTAGCCTGCAAACCTCCTTGTAGTAGGCCTCCATCTTGGGGTCATGGCAACTCGAGGCCTTCATGACTTGGTCGATGATGAGTAGTGAGTCACCCCGAACGTCGAGGCATCGAACCCCGAGCTCGATCGCGATGCGTAAGCCATTGACGAGGGCTTCGTACTCAGCAATGTTGTTGGAGGTGAGGAAGTGGAGCCGAATGACATAGCGCACATGGGCCCCGTGAGGCAAAATGAAAAGCAGGCCTGCTTCTGCCCCAGTCTTCATCAATGACCCATCAAAGTACATCGTCCATCGCTCTGCTTGAATCTGTGCTGGGGGAAGTTGAGTGTCAGTCCATTCAACGATGGAGTCTGCTAACACCTGGGAGTTGATGGCCTTCTGCGGTGTGTAAGTGAGGGCCTCACCTATGAGCTCGACTGCCCACTTGGCAATTCTCCCTATGGCTTCCCGGTTCTGGACTATATCCCCAAGGGGGAAAGACGAGACCACAGTCACTGGGTGGCCGAGGAAGTAGTGTTGGAGCTTGCATCGTGTGAGGACGATGGCGTAGAGTAGCTTTTGGATCTGCGAGTAGCGAATTTTGGTCTCTTAGAGTACCTCATTGATGAAGTACATGGGCCGCTGGACGGGCAATGCATGCCCTTCTTCTGCCCTCTCGACCACTATGGCCACACTAACCACCTCGGTGGTCGCGGCGACATAAAGCAAGAGGGGCTCGGATGGGTTGGGGGGTACGAGGACTAGAGGCGAGGTCAGCATGGCTTTGAGCTTAGCAAGGGCCTCCTCAGCCTCGAGTGTCCAGGAGAAATGCTCTGATTTCTTCAAGAGGCGGTACAGAGGCAATGCTCTCCCCGAGACGTGAGATGAAGTGACTGAGGGCTGCGAGGCAGCCCGTGACCTTCTGAACGCCCTTGAGATCTCTGATGGGGCCATCCTGGTGATTGCTGAGACCTTCTCTAGGTTAGCCTCGATGCCACACCGAGATACTACGAACCCTAAGAGCATACCTCAAGGGACGCCGAAGACACACTTCTCTGGGTTAAGCTTGATGTTCTTTGCCCTGAGGCACTCGAATACAACCTTGAGGTCATTGATGAGGTTGTCGGCTTTCTTGGATTTGACCATGATGTCATCGACGTAGGCCTCGACCGTCGACCCTATGTGTGTTGATGCAAAAAGGCGTTGGATCTGCAAACACACCGGGCTAATACCCAAGTTCGATATCAAGGCGTGCCAGTCGATTTGACCTGTTAATCGACAAGGAAAGATAACTTGATCAAGAGCTGAACGAGACGACAGCGATACGCCCGGACGTCAAGGCTCAGATTGCTCAAAAAGCGGAACTTGCAAGCTCATCGGAGATCAAGTTGATGCAGCCCGCCGATTCTTGAAAGAACTCGTTGAAAACAAAAAAAAACTGGTGACGAAGTCGTCGAAAAGTGGATTGCTTGAAAAGTATATAAAAGTAACAAATTTGTTATATTTGATTGATTGACCCTTTCTACATTGCCTCTCGATACATATTTATACCCTGGTACTATGAGTCCTAAACAGACACGACAAAGTATTTCCTAAACAAGTCTTATCTCTAAGGAATAAAAATAATGACTCGTACCAAGGTCGGACTCAAAAGTAAACTATTAAAATATTGGCATAAATATTGCCAGTTTCCTTATCCATTGCTTACGATGAAACCTCTATCGGCACGCTCCTCATCTCTGTAGATTCCATCAGCAAAACCCATCGATAATGATTCAGCTCTGCTTTCCACGTTCTTCAGCTCTGTTTTCCATCAGTAACCATGCCTCTCTCTCTCCATCGGCAACAGCCTTCTGCTCTCATCGGCAAGATCATATTAACCTTCATTGGCAACCATCTGTTAGCCATACTTCAAAGCAAAGTAAGCTTAAAAGCACAACCAATCCCTTTGCCGATCGGCACAGTCTTCGGCTTATATTGACATGTGTCAAAAAATAGTGTCAACAATGTGTTTGTCAAAAATATGAAGCATGCATCGTTGGTACGTCTCCCTGGCGTTTCGAAGGCCGAAGGGCATGGTGACGTAGCAGTACATGCCAAAAGGGGTGATAAAGGAAGTCACGAGCTGGTCGGACTCCTTCATCTTGATTTGGTGGTAGCCGGAATAAGCGTCGAGAAAAGAAAGAGTATAACATCCTGCAGTAGAATCAATGATTTGATCAATACATGGTAATGGAAAAGGAACTTTAGGACATGCTTGATTCAAACTGGTATAGTCTACACACATCCTATATTTCCCATTCTTTTTCTTAACTAGTACAGGATTAGCTAACCACTCAGGATGATGAACCTCCTTGATGAGCCCGACCGCCAAAAGCTTGTTAACTTCCTCCCCAATGATCTTGTGTCTCTCCTCGTCAAAGCGGCGCAAGCGTTGCTTCACCGGCTTGGACCTGGCCCGGATCTCCAAGGCGTGCTCAACGACTTCCCTCGGTATGCCCGGCATATCCGAGGGACTCCACGCAAACATATCGGTGTTTGCGTGGAGAAAGTCGATGAGCACTGCTTCCTATTTGTCATTAAGGATATCACTGATCGTCAGCGCCTTCCCGTCGGAACTGCTGGGGTCGAGGAGGACCTTCTTGGTGTCTTCGGCGGGCTCAAAGTTGCCGACGTGGCGCTTAGGGTCGAGGGCCTCCACAGCCAGACCCTCGAGGGTTGCCGTTAGCATCGCGGACTCCTCGATGGCGTCCCCTTTCTTGACACACTCAATGTTGCAGTCGTATGCGTGCTTGAAGGAGGGGCCAACGGTGATGACGCCTTTGGGTCTCGGCATCTTGAGCTTGAGGTAGGTGTAGTTGGGACCGCCATGAACTTGGCGTAGCCGGGTCGGCCGATGATGGCGTGGTACGTGCCGTGGAACCCGACCATCTCAAAGGTGAGCGTCTCCTTCCTGAAGTTGGCAGAAGTGCCAAAGAAGATGGCTAGGCTGATGCCACCGATGGGAAGAGCCTTCTTCCCCGGTACGACTCCATGGAAGCCCCCGATGATAGGTTGGAGTTTTGTCCTCAGGATTCCTAGGAGGTCGAGGGTCTCTACATAAATGACATTGAGGCTGCTACCTCCGTCCATGAGTACCTTGGAGAGGCGGGTGTTGACGATGATAGGGTCGACGACGAGCGGGTACACCCCTGGCTTGGGGACGTGGTCTGGGTGGTCATCACGGTCGAACGTGATGGCGGTATCAGACCAGTCAAGGTAGTGGGGAGTCGCAACCCGCACAGAGAAGACCTCTCGATGCTCCCTCTTACACTCGCATGGAGAGAGCCGAGTCGAGGGCCCTCCATAGATCATATAGCAGTCGTAGACCTCGGGGAAACCGTCTTCCCTGTCGCCGCCCTTGTCCTTGGGATCCTCCTTCTTGTCATCCTTCCCAAGGCCCAGGCTCTCGAAGTACTTCCTGAGCATTCGACAATCCTCGAGGTTGTGGTTGGTAGGCCCCTTGTGATAGGGGCACGGCTTCTTTAGCATTTCGTTGAAGAGGCCCTTCTCAGGAGGGCCTCGAGGCTTCTTGCGCTCGGCGGCGGCCACGAGATCGTCTGGGGCGGCCTCGTGCTTACCCTGCTAATTTTTCTTCTTCTTTTTATTGTTATTCTTGCCACCCTGATTCAAGCTTTTGGGATCGTCTTGCTTGGCCTCCCCCTTGCCCTGGTCATCGTCGAAGAAGGTGCCGACAGCCTCCTCGCCGGTGGTGTAATTGGCAACGATGTCCATCAATTCATTAGCGGTCTTGGGGGTGTTGCGCCCCAGCTCCCGTACCAGCTCCTTGTAGGTGGTCCCGGCAATGAATGCCAGGGTCACATCGTTGTCGGGGATATGGGGAAGCTCGGTACATTGCATGGAGAAGCGCCAAGCGAAATCGCGGAGAGACTCCCTGGGCTTCTGTTTGCAACTCTAGAGAACCCACATGTTTTCGGGGTGCACATAGGTTCCCTAGAAGTTCCCTCGAACACCCTGACGAGGTTGGTCCAGTCACGAATCTGATCGGGGGAAAGCTCCTCGAGCCACCTTCGAGCGATGTCCGATAGGAACAGGGGGAGTTGCCTGATGATGGCGTGGTCATTGCGCACCCCGCCCAACTGGCATGCCAACCTGAAGTCAGCTAGCCATAGCTCAGGCTTGGTCTCACCATTGTACTTGACGAGGCTCGTGGGGGGACAGAAGGTATTCGGCAGCGGCGTCCTCCAAATCATCCTGCTGAAGACTCGAGGGCCTGGCGGCTTGGGGGACCGGTGTCGGTCCTCGTCGCTATCATAACACCCGCCCCTGTGTGCGCTGTAGCCACGTGCCTCAGCATCATCGCTCTTGCATCTACGGTTCTCGTTGATGTCGTGGTGTGCATCTCGAGGCTCACGGTTGTCGTGGATGTGTTCATGGATGGGGATCGCCTTCTTTGGTCGGGGGCATCCGCTTGGTCGGGAGGGTTCAGGGGGTTGCTCCGAAACCGCCCGTCAATGTCTCGAGGCTGAGCTTTTGGCCTGTTGTGCAGCAGCTACCTCGAGGAGGCCTTGAACCTCCTGCTGGATGTGACGGGCTTCAGGGTTCGAGGGGGCCGGCATGTTGTAGAGAAGCATGGTTGCTGCGATGATGTTCTTGCTGGCGCGGTTGAAGATGGGGCGCTTGACTACACCCCCCCTGACAATCTGTCGGTGGACTTCTCAGGCTCTGGCTCGAGCCCTTCCGCTAGGTAGATGTCCACGCTCCTGCTCAAGGATCTGCTCGAGCTAGCACAGACGCTCCCGGTCCAAGTCGAGCTTGGCTCGCATCTCTTGGACTTGCATGAGCCGGGCGTCCTAGGCGTCCTGAGGCAACCACGCGTTGTTTGCCACATCTGGTGGCTGCTCCTCCCGATCCGCCGTGACGAGGGTGCCTCGCGCTGTAACCGCAGCTGCGGCCATGGCCGTGGGGTCGACGATGTCGTTGCTCGACACGACAGCTCCGTCGAGTGGAAGCATTCGCGCGTGGTGTCGTAGTTGTCGGAATCAGAGTCGGGGCTGCCAGAGTAGAAGATGGGGAAGTGTCTGTACTGCTCCTCCTCCAGCTAGCGTCGTACCGTGCCAACGGTGCGGCGCCTTAGGCCAGGTGCTCGAGAGGAGCCGGAGTACTCGGAGGCTAGCATGACTATCGCCAGGTCTAGGGCGGCGTGCAGGAGAGGCCCCTGAAGGGTTGTGCATGCTCTCATGTCGGTGCCCATGGTGGTGGAGTATGATCTGGCGGCGTTGTCTAGGCCAAACGAGAACGGCCACTGAGCTGCGAACAGCCCATGGGGTAGCAGATCGGGTGGTGCCAGAGCCGTGCCTTCCGGGGAGACCGCACCCGGTCCCCTCGAAGAGTGCATCGCGAAGATGAAGTCGGGGTTGTCACCGAGACCTCCCAACTCCTCCTCTGATCATAGGCGTAGGTCTGCCAGGTTCCCAACCAAGGACCCTGCATCCTCAACCGGGAGCGAGGAAGCTGAGGTGGATGCCGACTCGAAGCGGCGGTGGTGGTTGCGCCGGCCACGCCTTCTCCTGGGCGCTGAAGCGTGGTGACGAGACCGGCGAGGGGCCCATTGCAGGGACTCGGGACTGCCTCCGCTTGGATCTCTGATCGAGAGCAGGACCATGTCTTGGCCGTAGCCTAGTGACATGAACTCCAAGCTCCCAAACTAGATCATCATAGCGAACGAAAGCGATGGTATGGAGTCTGCCATCCGAAAAATGGCGGGAAACGCTGGTAACACACAGAGCCCCTACCTGGCGCGCCAACTGTCGGTGTCACGACCCCGGGGGCCTAACACCGATGAGTAACTACGTGCTACATGCTCCCTAATCCGGATGGTGATGTAAGAAGAACACACGATTTATCCTGGTTTAGGCAAGAGAAGGCCCTACATCTAGTGGGGGAGGATGTCTTTTATTATCTTGCACCGAAGTGCTTGTACAGGGGGATACAAGCGAGCATGTACGAAATGGGGTGGAGAATGAGGCCTAAGTCTAAAAGAGCTAGCCCTACGCCTTGCAATGTGCGTGGTGAGGCTCACTGAGTTCGAATGAGTTCACCTTCTTGTCCCCCTCTTCAGCTAGCCAGGGCCCCCTTTTATAGGCCAAGGAGGGGCATGGGCGTACAGGAAACCCTAACGATGATGCCCTTGGTAGGGTGATCGTAAGCAATGACGTCGAGGAGTGATGCCAATCATGTCGTAGCCACTGTAGAGGTATGTGACGGGGCGACACTGAGCCCTGTAGCGACGAGCTTCATGATGAGATTCTCCCTCTTGAGTGCTCATGGTGATGTCGGTGATTGATCGGTCCTGATGATGGCGCTGGCACGCCTCAGGGATGCGGTGAAAGACGTATGCTTCTATGGTGGACGTACGGCTTGCTGCAGATGGCATGCGGTAGTGGTCGGATCGCTGGCCGAGACCGCCGGGAGCCCGAGTCGAGGGGTGGTCGAGCGAGCCGAGGCCAGTGGATAAGGAAGAATCTTGGGAAATATGGTACGGATGTTGACTTCTGCATTTTGAGGGGGCATCCGATGGGGCACAGTGTCTTGTACGGTGAAACAGTGGTCTGTACGAAACGATGCTTCTCCAGGGATGGGCGGTAAAAGGTAGGTCTGACCCCTATACTCGTCCATCATGACCACCGCTGTAGGCATGGGGGTTGGTAGGAGTTGGTAGACTGCATTGAATGCTCTGATTTTCGCACAGAGAGTAGGTGGACCGAGGGGACACGGCACTCGACGAGGGGTCGTCCGCCCGGGCAGACTTCTATCGCTCGAGGGGGTCATCCGCTTGGGCGTACTTCCGTCACTCAAGGCCCCCATCGAGTGATATGAATACAGGCCAGTTCATCCCGTTCATGGGCCAGTCTAGTACCATTCGACGGCCCGGTGTCTGGCTTTTGTCTTTTGCTTAGGAACGGCGGTGGTCTTTTGAGGGATTTATGCCAATTGACCTTGGATTGTTTCTCCTTGAGATCGAGAGTTTAGGGCCCCCTTATCCAGGTACCCGACAGGGGTTGTCCTATCTCAAGAGGGCCATCTTGTGGCTTATATCAGCAGGGCTTTGGGACCTAAGGCACAAGCCACATCTACTTATGGAAAAGAGTGTTTAGCACTCATTATGGCTGCCACTAAATGGAAATCTTATCTTCAACACAAGGAATTTATCATATCAACTGATCACAAAAGTCTCATACATCTTGGGGAGCAGAAATTGCATGAAGGGTTGTAGTAGAAGGCCTTCCTCAAACTCTTGGGGCTACAGTATAAGATAGTCTACAAGAAGGGCCTGGAGAACAAGGCTGCTGATGCACTGTCCAGACAACCAGAGCTCCAGGGCATACATGCCATATCTACTGTCACTCCCAAATGGTTGGAGATTGTTCTGGAGGGTTATCAGCAAGATGAATAGACAAAGCAGTTGCTGACAGAGCTCAGTCTCACTAGATCCAATGATAAGGGATTCACACTCTCTGATGGTGTCATCAAGTACAAAAACAGGGTGTGGTTAAGTAATCATGTTGAAGCCCACAGAGCTGTTTTGCTTGCTCTACACTCTAGTGGTTTGGGAGGTCATAGTGGAGTCACTGCTACCTATCAAAAGGTGAAAGCATTGTTTGCTTGGCCAAACATGAAATAGTTCATCAAGGATTATGTCTCTGCTTGTGAGGTATGTGCTCAAGCCAAGCCTGAACATGGTAAGTTACCTGGTCTGCTACAGCCCTTGCCTGTCCCTCCTCATGCTTGGCACACTATCAGCCTAGACTTTATAGAAGGCTTACCAAAGTCCAAATCCTTTGATACCATCATGGTTGTGGTGGATAAACTAACAAAATATGCTCATTTCTTATGCTTGACTCATCCTTACACTGCTCTATCTATGGCACAAGATTTCATGTTTCATATATGCAAATTGCATGGTTTACCATCAATCATCATATCAGATAGGGACAGGATCTTCACAAGTGCACTATGGCAAGAATTGTTCAACCTCAGCAAAACAACTTTGAATATGAGTTCTGATTATCATCCACAAATAGATGGACAGACAGAATGACTGAATCAATGCATAGAAACTTATTTGAGATGTATGGTGCATACTTGTCCTCAGAAATGGGCTCACTGGATTTTCCATGCTGAATTCTGGTATAACGCTACCTTTCATTCTGCTCATGGCCTCACTCCATTTGAAGCAATTTATGGTCACCCACCGAGGCACTTTAGCATTACCGTCATGGATGCTTGTTCAGTGGCTGATCTGGATGAATGGCTCAAAGCGCGTCTCAACATCATGCATCACATTCAGCAGAATCTGACTAGAGCCCAACAGCATATGAAACATCAAGCTGATCGCCATCGTCAAGAAAGATCATTTCCTGTTGGTGACTAGGTATATGTGAAGTTACAATCTCACATCCAACAGTCTGTTCAGAGGCGCTCAAATCATAAGCTGAGTTTCAAGTTTTTTGGCCCTTATCTGGTTCTGAAAATTGTGGAGAAGGTAGCTTACAAACTGCAACTACCTGCTACTAGCAAGATACACCCAGTATTGCATGTATCTCGACTAAAGAAAGCACTTCCACCTGGAGCTACCTTATCTGATGTGCCGATCTGCAGCTGCTTACCGTCCTGGACTCCTTACCACCTTCTCGGGTATTGGATTACCGCACTCAATTGATTGGCAATCGTGTTGTGTCTTCTGTGTTGGTGCAACAGGAATCTTGCCCCAAACATTGGGCAGCTTGGCAACCAGTTTCTTCTGTATCCCGACTCCTACCAGTGCAAGTGCCGATCATCAAGTGAACAACACGATGACGCGCCGGAAGCTAAGGAGGAGGAGATCTCACGAACGGGCCATGGGCCGACTTCAAAAGATTGATCTGCACTAGCTCTATAGGCTAGTAGGGCGGTTTGGGCCCACATGAATGTATTGTTTGGGCATAGGCCATTTTTATCTTTTCCAATTTATGTAATAGACCGCTATAACTGGCTGTGAGGGAGGTTGGGAGGAACAACTAAGCATAAACAAAATACAATTTGCCTTCTCTCTTGCGTGCTCACACGAGCCTCTTCTCTGGAACCGGTGCCGCCGAGCTCTATCGCCATGCGCATACGCCGGCAAGCTATCCTCTCCGCCGCGGCGTTCGTGACAGAGGCGCGCCAGGAGCTAGCCGTGATAAACGTGGCTTGTGCCATCCCACCTCCCACGTGACTCAGACTGACTCACGTGTCTCGGCCGTGTAGTTTGGTCGTCCTGGGCCGAACGTACGAACATAGTGGGGCGTCACAAATGAGACGAGACGACGCATGGGAATAAAACACATAAAATAGGCATAGGTGCTGGTGTTCCAACTCAGCAACCGTGCAGCTGGGGTTTTGTTTAAGACATGCATGGATTGCGAGGGCATGGCCAATGGAACGCAGCCTCGAGGTGGCAGATTTAAATTTGTCCCTGCTGTATTTTGTTCTCTAGGATGATGATGTGATGAATGATAGGAACGCCAGTGAGAAATCGAGGATGGAATATACTCGCTCGTGCTCTGCTAGGTGATCGATCATTTGGCGACGACAGGACTGAACTTAATTAAACGGGTAAAAAAAAGAGGAATATACCTGCCCGGCATGCAGGATTGGATC
The DNA here is from genome assembly GCA_023333625.1 of Bothriochloa decipiens. Taxonomy (NCBI): domain Eukaryota; kingdom Viridiplantae; phylum Streptophyta; class Magnoliopsida; order Poales; family Poaceae; genus Bothriochloa; species Bothriochloa decipiens. The sequence continues at coordinate 6,657,762 of CM041644.1, forward strand.
TCGTATAGGCAACGTTGAGCTCCGCGCTAATCACAAGCACAAGAGGTGGTGGTTTTAATCACAGATTCAATGCACTATTTCCGAATTATCGATCCATTCTTGAAGTTGCTATATGAACCTGGCTGTGTTTTAATCTAAGGATGGGATCAATGGATCCATCCATGCCCATCCTAATTTAGCACCTAAATAGTCTATTGATCCTTCAAACATAAAATGAAATATTTTGTTCAAACGCTGTAATGGCTTGTTACAATTCATACACCAGCCTAAACATTGAATCATCTCTGGTAACTTGTAGAAAAAGTTCCCATGGAGACCATATGGAACTCTCTGAGGCGAAGTAATTTTTGCTAATGGGTCCTCTGAAAATCTCTTTGCATCGATAATATGAACCTGCAGAAGACAAGGAATCTGGTAAACTAATGAATGCGTAGAAATAATGATGCAGTGTTGTATGATTTTTAAAGAGAGTTTAACTACCTGAGAGACGTTTGTTCCCTCGTCATGGACATAAGTGACTATCCATCCATCATCTTCGTCGATTCCGTCTTTCTTTGCAACAAACTGAACTCCAGAGCAGAATTGTTTCTCTTTCAAAGTGTGGTACTCCACTGAGATCAATTCTTTGTTTTCCTGGAGAATTTTCTGATACTTTAGTTTGTAGCTGTACTAATAAATATATATTGGTACTTTGAACAATACTAATTAATAGCCACTAACCTTATCAGGCATGTTGAAGTGTAGCTTTGCTATCATCTTGAACTTAAACAAGCCTGTATCATTACACAGAACAAATTACATACTGCATTTGAGACGATTCAAGTAACTTAAAACAGTATGAACACATGCATCAAGTGCATGTTAAGATTGACTACAATACCTTAACAATATTTCAGAAATCTCTGCGGCTAAGATGTTACCTGTTTTACTGGCGGCTAATGAGTCAGCAACTTGAGCATATCCATACTTGTTCTGAACCCCTATAAATTTTTCATTAATGACCGGGAAATCCATTGCAACTTTCTCACTGGTAATATAACCTTCATATACACTGCCGTTTTCCAAGTTTAACCTCCACTCGTATGGGCGAGAAAAGAGAGTGCCATCTAGTGAAGGATCAAAATCTTCTGAATCCGTATCTGGTTGGAGAAATGCCCTTCCATACCATTTCGACTTGTCAACTCTATGGCGTCCACTGGGGATAATAGAACCAAGTAGTCGACAGCCTCTGATAACAACCTGTTAATAGTTTTTTTAAAAGTAGATAAAAGAGGAAAAATGTGAACAACTCCTGATACATGTTATTAGTATCATCCATAGAAGGAATATTTTCATATGGGCAGTTTGGATTATGATGCTTCTTGTGTATATTTGTCATGGTGTATGCAGATTTTGTAGGAATTACCTCATTTCCATCCTCAAAGCAGTTAAATAAATGGTAACTGCAGTGGTTCTCGACATCGAACCATATGATGGACTCAGCATCACCAAAACGAGGCATTACTCCGATACGTGATTTTCCATTCATATCATTTTGGATAAATCTGAAGATAAATAATACATGTTATTATGGCAGAATTTGTAGTGTATATATCCTCCACAAGGTTAGTCCCATGGTAAAGATGATACATGCGGAGTTCACTCACGGTTTTTGTAAGAATGTCCTGGATATGCCAAATCTGAGAGGATAGTCCATTATAACATTGTACCTATAATATGAAAGAATTATTTAAGAAAAGGTGTTGTTTAAAAGAAACCTATAATGACTCCTAAACAAAAATAAAGCACATACCTTTTAGTTACTCCAATGTCATGAATAAGTTTCCCTTCCTCAAATTTGAGATCAGCTTTATGAACAAGCCTCTCACCGTCAGCTAATTCATGTGAAAGGAGATCAATAGTTAAATGCAGTTGTAATAGAATTTAGAAGACATTTTTTCTTTCACACAAGGTAATGCCATAATAGATGAAAACTTGATATTAAGTGTCCAATTATTTATTTTCACCTTCATATTTGGAATGGTTTATCCTGATCAGTTAATTCAGCTACTAACATAAATACTGTTGCTTCTATCTTGATGTATTATTTTAGTTGTTAGATGGCAGATTGATTAACATTTCCCAACAACTTACATGAAATTACTCCAAGCACATAGTGGGGCTTTTCAGTATTTGTCCCCATTATCACCAGTTCACCACTCCCATGAATTTTCTGTACAAACAAGTCATAATGTGAGCAAGTTATTGAAGAGTTATTATAGTTATCTAATAAGAATCTTGAATAAGTTAGTTCCTATGCACATTCTAAATAGCATTTAAAATGCTCCATTATTGTGTGCTTATTATTAAATTGTGAACCATAGTGTGATCTTGTGGGTTGAAAATCATTTGCCTGTGGATTGGTAAACCATAGTGTGAACCTGTGCTTATTAAATAAAGGTTAGAATTAATTAACTCTAATTTTCCTTTCTTTGCAAGGAGTTTGTAGGAGAAATAATTTTTTTGACCGAATGTAGGAGAAATAATTGACCACTGCCATTTCATACCTTTAATTTGGATGACTAGTGAAAGGTTGGTTCCAAGCTCCGCTGATGTTATAAGGTCCTAGTGTGTTGAGATTACTGATGTTGATTTCGTAAGGCAGATGGTTCTCCGTGACAGCAAAAGCTCGTCCAGCGTGCTCAAATATGCTAGTATTTGCGCAATCCTTCACAGCCTTTCCAAATCTCAACTACGCCATAAAACTTATGTTAGAAGAAGCGGTATACCAACATCTACAAATAAAGAGCAAGAGCTCCATTGTTCGCTATACGAGTTCTAAAAGATTAATAAAGCGGATTATGTACTGGAATATCTAACATAGAAATTATTAGTGTTTATCATAACTAACTTTACGAATTAAATTGAATTTACCCTTTATGATTATTTTTACTATCAAGTTCTGTAAGACTTACAGTACTTAGAACAAATGCAACTAGTGTTGCATAGGGTTGCCCATCAGCAGATGGCACAAAAGCCACTTGATTCTTTTCTCTCTCCAACTGAAAGGTGTCTGAGTTCACATACTTGTTCCTGTACGATATCTTCCATTCTCCTAGACTGCTCTTGTCAAAGTACACAGCATGTAACATTCCATGACCTTCATAATACATATATGATGTTGAACCAAATATGGAATCTGCGATTGTCTGTGTTGGGTTGAGAGGATTCGGACCTGTTAATCAAAGTAGTACAATACATCAAGACATGGGTATTCTCTGAGTTTCTGATGACGCAAGTCCAAAAGTTATACAGTTACTTGGATGAATTTTTTAGATAATGAAACAAGGTTATAGCCTCTACCATCCGGGAGTGGTATATAGCAGAGTTACTTGGATGATAGCTTCCTAAACGTTTAAGAGGTTTTGTGTTGTGAATGTGGAACCCGTCGATGCAACTGCGAGAAGTAATTCAAACTGTAGTTTGGCTTAAGTGAAGCTCACCATTTCTTATGTAGACACCCTCTGGAAAATCTTCAGGGACTTCCCCGTCAATACTGTTGAGTAAAACTGCCCCGCCTATTTCGTTGACAGGTCCGAAATTCCCCTGTAAAAGACTTGCTCGATTTTATTTGTCTAATTGTAGTGAGTAATATGCATGAGTTCAGTAACGTCATGAGCTGGGAAATTTTGCTCATATATAGACATTGCATATTTGGGTATTAAAGAAGCACCTTTTGACTTTTCAGTAGATGGAGAAAGTACTGCATAAGTAAAACAGAGTAACAAAAACATGCTGGAAGAGCCAGTGCAGTCTATAGGCTATGTCACGCGTACTTTTACCTCATTCAGAGAAGGCTGCTCAGAGAATCTGTAAGCCCTGTCTAAGAATCGCTCAAGGAGGTTTGAAGAGACCGACTTCAGAGCTTGCGACATACCCTGCAGTATGAGGGCCTTTTTCTTCCATCCACCAGGAGATGGTGGCACCTAAACCGACGGCACAACTAACACAGATTAGTGGCATGCCCTTCTTTTCTTACAATACATATACCAACTTATTGTCTACCAATGTGTCGAGCATGCATCGATCCTGCACTCAATCATCTGGTATGGCGGCACGGAGTTTCAGAGCTACAGTAGCTGACAGACTTTTTTGTCACTCAGCTCTGTTGCAATGCTGCCAGGGCATCAACGTTAACTATATAGACAGTCTAGTATATAGTAGTAGTAGTACTATGTAGCCGACAAGACATTAGACAAGGATCAGCAACAGGTTTATTTGCATCACAGCTGTGTGATACTCTACCTTGACGGCATTTGGCGGAGTGAAGGGGAATTCATGCTCTGGAGCCCTGTGGCTGTCGACGCACCTGCACCTGCTGGCGGTGGTCGGGTTCAGGCCAGCTCTGAACATGGCGTCGTCGTAGACGTAGCTCTGAACAATAACAATGGATGGCTCGTGAGAATGAGATGGATGCCCATGCCGCTTAGCGCCGTGGCCTTCGGCTATAAAGACGAGCCAGGAGCTATAGAGCCGTGGCAAACATGGCTTATGCCGTCTCACGTCCCGGCCGTGGAGGGGAATAACACGGCCTCATTGGTCGGCGAACGAACCAACATAGTGGGCGCCGTCACAAACAGAGACACGCGGCATAAAATAGGCAGTAGGTGCTGGTGTTCCAACTCAGCAACCATGCAACTAGGGTTTGGTTTAACCACATGGATCGCGAGGGCATGGCCAATCCAACGCAGATTTCTGTCCACTGTTATATTATGTTGTTTATTAAGGTTATTAGAGTGAGAGATCGAGGATGGGTGGCGTCGTACGTGTCGGCAGAACTGTACGTGGGCTCTAGCTAGTTGACATGGCGACGACTCGAGTGAACTTGGACGGGTTTAGAGCTGGCCTGTGCCGTTCGCATCATTTCTTCGGTCACTGAAACGTATATATGGCGCAGCAGGCCACCATTCGCGTCATGTGTTCGGTCATGTACTGCCTCGACTTTTTTGTGATGCTGCGGCGGGTTCGCGCCCGGGCCCCGGCTCCATGCTCCGGTCCGTTTCCCAGCGTGTTTGGTTTGGAGCGTGGGGATTTTTCGCTGCTTCCCTCGAGGTGCGACGCTCTGGCAGTCAGGCCTGTCGATGGCATGCGTCACGCTCACGCCCCCGCCGCCGCACGGCTCAGTGTGCACGAAACTCTGAACGCACGGGCAGCTCAGGCAGCAGCAGCCCACACTTCGGCACTGGAGACCTGCTGTGCTTCACCGTCACCGGCAGCCGCACCCACATTACCTTCTCTATTCATTGGAAATTTGGAATTCCTCCCAAGCTCAGGGCTGCAGTCTGCCGCTCGCCCGCACGAGGGCAACGTGCCAACCGAAAATGCTCTGCGTCTGCGAAGACACGACACCGATGTCCACAGGCATCCATTGTGAGGTACTACTGGAGTAATGCGAGCACAGTGCTCTAGTAGTACATACAAATGGGAACTTCAAGAACCGGGTCGACGCGCATTCATTCATTGTACACAAAACTCTGGTCAAATTCCAGATTACCGCTACTGTGCGGACTGTCAAACCCAAGACGACAATAAGCACACCACGCGTGGGATCTCTTCGATCAAGTCTAGCCTTTTGAGAACATCTCCATTTGATCATTTCTCCTTTTCCCTTCATGTTGCGGTTCCATCACCTGGGTCCCTGGGCGCAGAGCCAGAGCACGCTAGCTGCTACTGTTGGGCCTTAGGAACAAAGCGCCACAAGTCGACGGCAATGTCAACCTCCTTTTTCTTGTGGAACTTGTACATCTGGGGTACATCGTAACGCAGCTGCAATTTTTCAGGAAAAAGAAGATGAAAGGGTAGATTAAAAACCACCAGCAAAACTCGGGGCTCTAGAGCAACGATCAGATGAATAAAAGCCAAGTTGCTTTCTTTGGGACCTCTCTGCCTTGTGACGGATGTGGAACGGTACTGAAACCCATTCCTGATAACAAGGAAAAGCGACTGGCGTTTATATACTTACCTCACATAGAACCTCCGCACTGCGGGCGTTGCAGCCACGCAAGGCTGCCTTCTTGATATGCTGACAATTCAAAAAACAGAAAACAAATGTGAACAATCAAAGATCAAAAAATGCTGTGAAACACATGAGGAAACAAAATTAAACGAAGATTTGGCATGGCCAGGATATCTCGTGAGTTATATTTTCGTACTTGTTCTGCGAAAGAAAAAAACTTACTTCTCTAGTGGAAGTCTTGTGTAGAGAATAGACAGCTTGAGAAGCAACCTGTCAATAGCAAATGAGCACTTAAAACGTCAATATCATCTTCCACCAGAAACTGCCGTCGCAAACAAGCACCAGTTCTGACCTTCAAGCCCATAGAGAGGAACTCCATGTCTGCTCCATTCCTTCGTGCACCAAAGGGAGGATTCATGACAACAGTGTCAACATGGATGCCTGCACTAAATTGCATTCTATTCAGCAAAAAAGGTTGGGAATGCTTTGGGATACTGGATGCATAAACATAAGGTTCATTTAGGGGGAAAACGCCTTTAAAAGTGTTTCATTTGCTCTTATGAATCACTACTTCACTAGTAATTGATGTTCAATTGGCACTGGAGATCAATCTGCAGCAAGTTCAATGAGGACACTGAAACTATGACTGAAAAATGAGTTTCTAGACATGAACTACTTATTACAGTTACAGATAATGTTGAGAAAAAGTTGTAGAAAGATGTGAGACTAGCATATAGAGTTTTTACAGTAACCAAAAAACACTAAGAGGTTCAGTCTCACTAGTTAGAATATGTTAGCACTTGAGAACAATACCTTTCAAATTTAAGTTCTTTATGTCAGACCAAATTAAGTCGATATCCAGCTGCACAATCAAACATTTAATAAAAAGATACATGTCATTCAAAAGTTTGAAGAAACAAAGTTAGGTACAAATAGTTATTTCAGTTTTAATAAGAGTCACAAAATACCACTTTCAGCTCTGTTTCATGAACATAACCTTTATGCTTCATGCAAGAACATCAGAGAAGCCAATAAAATCGAAATTATAATTGCTTAGGTGCACTAAATTAAACACAAAAATTATATGACAAGATTTAGATGGCCAATGCTTCCACCATAGGGTAACTAATTTCTACAAGCACAAACATTAGTTTTATCAACTATAAACAAATTATATTCACTAATATTGCTCAGGGCTGTAAGGAATAGCTTGGATGTACCCAATAATCCAGCTTTCAGCTGATTTTAGCTTTATTAGTTGCACTAATCAACTACCACTGGCTTCAGATTATATGATGTTATCTGGAAGGAAGACTTCAATTTATGGAACAAATCAACCACATGGCCTCCGAGCTCAGCTTACAAAACTACATGCTGAGTTTGAAGCAAGGTAGACAGGCAGCAAGCATGTAAATATGTGCAGTTTTCCAGGACAATGGAACTTTGAAACTGAAGGACATCTAATGTTACCTATCAGCTTTTGATATCCTTTATTTAGTCAATGCAAATAATTATCCAACATACTAGTATACTACTACAAAAAAAATAAGACCTAGTAAATAACAACTAAGCTGGTAATTTTGCTTGAAAATCACACTAACAGGTGATTTAGCATTGCAGTTATTTGGAACATTTAACAAGCCATTGAAAGAAAGACGCAGGTTAGCATTTTGCACCACATATAGGTGATAATATTGTCTAAATAATTAAAATATTATACAGAGTTTGGTTTTGATGCGAGTCATAAACCATTAACAGGTGAAAACACAAGTGAGGAAATAAAGTGAATGGTTCTCCATTTTAGAATAAAATATGGTTCAAGTGGAAAACACTGAAATACCTCCAGATCAGCAGCATTTTCTTGAGCAAGTTCAAGTGACTGTGGGTCAATATCAACACCAAGAACATGTCTGTGAATCACAACCGTAGCAATTCGCATTAGAAATGAACAATAAGAAAACTAGCAACCAAAAACATCCCTGTACTGGAGATACCCATTATTTATGGTTACAAATATCAAAGAGTATTTAAAAGTATTATACACTCTACAGTATCTAAAATCATTTTTTGACATGTAATACTATTCTTTGTTTTCAGCTTCACCTGCAAGACACGTGCACAATTACTAGCAAACAAGAACCTAGGCACAATCTATCAGGACACAATTGCAAAGGCAGCAACATTTTGTTAGATCGATCAGCGTAACAAAAGAACTGTACAAAATTACAAACACAATTACAACAGCACTAATCAGGAAGTTTTTTTAAAAAAAAATACTGAAGTGGACACTACTAGAGGGATTGTCAAGGGAAGAAGAACATGATTGCCTAAAATTACCAAGTTAAACATACTCACTCATCATCCAGTAGAGCACTAGCCACAGCCAGAGTACCACAGCCACAGCCAAAGTCAGCTACCACTTTGCCAGTTATGTCACCGAAACTATTCTCTGCCTGATTGTTTATCAAACCAACATGAATATCCGTTTAGAAAAAAAAAAACCAACACGAATATGATAAGGCTAAGTAAACCTCAAATCCTAAGTTCTCATTATCTGTGCCACCTGCACCAGAACGACACAATCATAGAGAAGGGATAATCTACTCAAACTAGTTATCCACTCGAGGCTTTTAAATTACACTTTTATGAGCCTAACAAACGCAAAAAAAACTATCAAATGTTCAACTAGGTTGAAACAGAGCGAAACATAACAATTGGAATATTCCCAAGTTTGGGCTCCGATCAATGGATGTCTCCAAAGGTTCCACTGATGAACCTTGCCAGCCACAGTAAAAAGTATAGGCGCTGTGTTTTGCCAAAACTATATATGCATAGACAAGGTCACAAGGGTCAATTTTCTTAGAACACAGCCACCAACTCCAGCCGTAAACCTACTACTTAGCAGCTCAGTTGATTCAGAATCAAAGCTGCACTTTGTGGCACCCAATTCCATAATCCCACCCACTACCGTCACAATAAAGCCCCGCGCCGCATCCCAAGACTATATCCCAAGAAAAGAAAGATACATAGCATCCTGAAGCAAAGCGGGAAAGGATCGGAATCGAAGCAGGACGCAAGTGACAGCACTAACCGTGTAGAGCATCCGCGACGCGATGTGAGGACCCGTCGGATACTGCTCCAGCTCCACCTACACCCAACCCAACAGCGCCGTGGATGGCAAAAGTCAGATGCTCCTCCGCTTTTCCCCCTTCCCTTTTGTCGGGGGTGGGGCGAGGCGAAATCGAGCAGGGGACGAGAAAGAAAGGCCACCCAAGAGGTGGCCGCGGTGGCGGACCGGCGGTGGCGGTGGCGGTGGCGGGCGGCGCAGTACCTTGGGGTTGGGGAACTGGGTCAGGCCACCCAAGAGGCCCTCCAGCTGCTTCAGCTTCATCTCCTCCCCCACGCGTTGCCGTCGCCGATGCCGTTGCCTTTGTCCTCGTGCAGACGAAGCGCACGACGAACGCCGTCGAATGGAGGTGGAGCTGCTGCTGCTGCTGCTGCTGACGGCGAGGCGAAGACGGCGAAACACAGACGAAGACGGCAACGGGCTCGGTGTTTTTTTGGGTCAGAAGTTGTCGGATTGGGCCTTTGAGCGTACGAATAGATGGGCTCTGCTGTTAGCGGTAGCGGACTGAAAACCCGATTCCCAACAAAGGAAAAGGTCCCTTCGTCAATCTGCTCGCTCTCTTCTGGTGCCTTCCCAGAGCCGGCGACCAGGGAGCGGCTTCGTGTTTTCGCCGTCGATTCGCCGTCCTCCTCGCCTCTGGCGCCCTCGCCGGCGTCAGAGGAGGAGGGGGACCTGTTGAATCGACGGCGGATTTTAATCCCCTTGTACATAGCTAGTTTGATAGTACGTTTAGGTCTTCTGTGGCGAAGGTCCGATGGCCGCCGGTGCTTTGCTCCTCCAGTATCATTGGAGGTCGCAGAGTGGTAGATCTGTCGACGTTGTTAGTGAATCTACACCTTCTTCCTTTAATGATGCTATGGTGAGTGCTACAGATCCTGTCGGGTTCTTCTTTTGTCCATTTCTTGTCTTCGTCAGCGTAGGTTGTCGGAGTTTCTTGGAATGTTGGTTTACCAGCTTAGGAGACCGGGTTGGTTTTTAGATCCCACCTACTCTGGTGGTTTGCATCCTCTTCTGGGTGTTTTTTACACCGACGTGCTGGGGTTGATGTTGTTCGTGGCGTCAGACCCTTTGTACACCGGCAAAGAGATGGCCGTTGGCCATCTTGCTCGACATGTTCGTTCAACGACTACATGGCATGTTGGTTTTTCTGATGTGCTACTTTTGGTGCCATTACAAAACTTTGAAGTTGCTTCGTCGGGAAGGTGGCCGGCTTCTAGGCGTCTCCTCCGACCGCCGGTGACGAGAACGACGAGGAGTCCCTTACAAGGACTTATTTGTAATTTTATTTTCTTTCAAAGATGTCTTTGTAAGTTGTATGATGTAAACGATCAGAGATATCTTCCATGAAATATAACCCGGTTTCTCAAAAAAAACAAAGAAAAACGTAATTCTCAAAAAAAAACAAAGGAAAAGGTCCTTTATATATATCTCCTATATAAACTGGATATAATGATCTTAATCTCGAAGAGACTAGATAATGATCTGAATTTTTCATTTAAACTCAAAAACTAGAAACCTTACCCACTCATTATCATCTATAAAAATTATCTAAACTACCTCCCTACCTCAACTTGTAGTAGTTTTTCGAGGTGGTTGCATCATTTTTTTTAGTTTTAATAAAATCGTACACATGATAATAAGTTTTTTAAACCACAAAAAATTTCTCTAAGATTTAAATTTTCTGAGAAAAAATATATCTAGAACCTTCCAAATAATTATATTTAGCACTGTAAATGGAAATATCTATAAAAATATGTAACATTGCCAAAACATTGTGATTGATATATAATACATTTAAAAAAATTCCAAAACAAAAATATGAGATGCCACCAGCAATAACGCAACATAAAGTTAATGCCAAATCCATCTTATGTTTTTGTCATGAAATGTTTTTCTGAAAACATGTTTATACATCAATTATAATGTTTTGGGAGTTCCCCAAATTTTTCTGGATATTTTCTCATTTTTCTAGAGCTAAATGTATATTTTTGGAAAAAATAGAGATGCTTTAATGATTTCTAAATATTTTATTCAAGGTTTTTGTATATCCATCAATAAATTTTTCTCATAACTTTTGAAAGCTTATGTATAGATATTCTGTGCGGTTTTAAAAAAGCGTTATCAGGTATTTATAGCAATTTTAAAATAAAAAGGGTGGAACTGCCTTGAACACTATTTATAACTTGGGGATAGAGGTAGTTGATATTGTCTTGATGGGGTAAGATGTTTAGTTTTGAAGTTTAAGAAGAAATCATTCATATAGGGGATTATTGCCACAAACGAGCTAAATATGGCGAAATGAGCGTTGAACTACCAGTAAGGGCACATCTCTCTCACCTTCAATTCCTTTCTAATTCGCCGCCTTGGCGTGTAGGTTGGTTGTTTAGTCTAGTCTAGCTACCCTCCTCCTCATGTGATGCACCATGTCCACGATCGATGTCCCGACCAGCCACCACGTGCGAGGTGGCGTTCTCTTGCAATGGCGTAGGTAAGCTAGTTTTAGTGCTAGTTTCGTATGAGTTTTATTTACATCTCTGCTATAAGTAAAAGCTTTTTTAGATAATTTTTTTTTTAAAATCAACAACTCGTAAAATATCTACTATAAATTCGAGTGCTCATCCATACGCCCCGAGTTCGATCCCCACTGCAGTATTTTTTCTAAAATAAAAGGAAACACCATATCCAGTTCGCATCTCTCTCCCTCGAGCCCCCGACGCCGATCTCTGCGGCTCTGCCTTCCGCACGCCGCCGCCGTAGGCGCATCGCCGTCACCTGCGCTCCTCCTCCTCCTGCGCTGGGACGTCGTCATGTTCACGGCCGCCAGCCCCCAGAGTCACCAATGATTCAAGTCGCTGGCTTCCCAGGACGGATGGGTGTGGCGGCGGCGCTGCTGCTGATCGCTAGAGATCCATCGTCGCTGCATCTCGCTGGAGATCCTCCCACGCTGCATGCATCGCCCCCGACACCTGAGATCTCCCGAGTCCCGACTCCCGCGCGCATCTCTCTGCCGAACAGCCCGCTGGCCATGGAGGCCATCGTGAAATTCTTCGTGAAGCAAGGAGCCAAGGCGCCGCCCCGCCGCTCGGGATCCCAACACGCATGTCTTGCGTTCGGCTGCGTGCGAGATGTTGGGCAGGTGCAGGTCGCGTTGGAGCCCGCGTGCACTGACTCCACCGGTCAAGTCCGCGGAATCCAGGTATGGTCGAGACACTCCCAAATCTTTCTGTTGGACGGATACGTTCATCCCAATCTAATTTGATTGCATCTTAGTCCAGATCGACAAATTCAGAAGACCTGGTTCTGGGAGCAGGTCTTCCGCCCATGGCTGGTCGTCAATTTCTTCTCAACGACGGCATGTGCATCACTGCCTCCTCGCTGCAGATCCTCCAGGCCTCCGCCAACCTGTGTCCACGGTTGCCAAACCGCTCCTTGGCCTCCTCTCAGATGCCGTCCCCGTACGAGTGCCCTATCTCGCTATAGGCGGCCTCCTCTCAGTCCCCATACGGATACGAGTGCCCTACGTCGCCATAGGCGGTATGCCCCCTCGGCCATTCTCTGTTACTATCATTTTCAGTATTTCCTGACTAGATGCGAACCCACATCTGCCATCACCAATTCACATCATTATTCTCCTCGTAACTATCTAGGACTTTCATCTAAAACATTGCTCCAGAATCTTGCTTATTAATTAATAACTCTTTTATACAAAATACAGGTTAGCGCTGATAAGATTCAAGCTTTGTGGCAGAGAACTCCTCATCACAACTCAATCACCTCTAGAATAGGATATGGCTGATGCATTGGAGATTTTTTCAAAAATGTGTGTTAATTTCCAGGTCTGTTGCATGGTTTCATCTTTGTTTTTTCCATGTACACAAATGCACTTCATCTTCTGAGATACCTAGCAGTTGAAGTTGTCATGAACAAAAGGCGAAAGAATAAGCTTAAAGAGTTGTTTAACGTCATTCAACAGGAGCAATATTGCTAGAAGGATCGCACGACCGAATTCCAGGAAAAAAGTAGTATGATACTCCTGCTACTTCAATTGTCATTTGATTTTACTTGTCAAGGAAAAAATGTCATTTGATTTCTATAACCAAATAGCAGCTGCTGTTGTATTCTCTTGGATCCACTCAAGTTTGTACTTCTGTTAGATAGATGGCAGCTAAGTTCTTGGGATATTATATGTAAGAGTTTTTGGTGGTCCTAATACCTATAATAAGGACCTACACCTAGAACACCAACTCACTCTGAGTCGATCGGTTCTTTTATAATTTCTAGTTACTTAGTGCAAAGGGTCCTTTCGACGGCAAAACCGTCTTCTCACTTCCGGGTGGCAAAGCCTACCAACAGATGAAGCTGACTTCCGGGTGGCAGAGCCAACCTACGATGAAGTTCAGACCCTTATGATCTCGGGTGGCAGAGCCTACCTTCGATGGATCACAACTTAGGCACTAAGCACTTAGAAACTATAAGACACAACCGGAAGACTAAAACCAAACTTTATTGCAACACTCCAAGAGTACAACATTTTGGTGGCTATCCTAGCACACTCACTCTTCACCACACATCACTCTCTACTATGCTCTCATGGAGTGGCTCCCTTGGTATGTATCCCTTTGCTTGTATGTGGCGTGGCAAGGGAAGGGGCCTTTATTTATAGGCCTAGGGGATCCATGGATTTGTGCCATGTGTCCTCCTTCTAGAGTATTCCTAGATATTATAATTTTTCTAATTTACTTTACTTCCTATTCTACACTCTTCCATACAAATATCTTAGATCACGAGAAGTGGGAAATATTCTAGAATCTTGTCTCTCTTCCTCCACCTCTCATCTTCATGCGCCGTGTAGAACCTTCCGAAAGATGGCCTCCTCCAAATATGATGCCTTGTGAAGAATACTCCGGAGGAAGTTTGGCTTGCTTCATTTTAACATTATATTCTATAAAACTTGTGTTGATCTTCATATGCAATCTCCTTGATGTCCAGATATCTGCATAAAATTTTTTAAGTATTCTTGACAAATGAAAATGCTTCGTTATAGGGTGAAAATGTTATTGTCCATATTTCGATCAGGTGAGATGGGCTTAATTTTTATGAAGAGATTGGTTGTTTTTTATGAACATTCCTAGATAAAGTTATAGCATTAGCACGTGAGTTAATTGCTTGACAATATGATCTTTGTAGATGCAATGTCTTGTCTCATATATGTTTGCCTTTTCATGTTTTATTAAAACACTCCTGGTACTTTTGATGTGCTAATTATTTTTTATTGTAGCTATGACAGAGCTGATCGTTTGAATGTTCTTCGAAATGTCCAAGTGGTTCGCACTGTCCACCCACCATATGTGTTTGCTAAATTTGTTTACTGTGTTTGAACATAGGAATGGAAATCTAATAGTTATGGCTTAAGGGCTTTTAGATATTTGAGAGAATTTACTTTCTGTTAGATTTTTTTCTGGACACCAATAGTTTGGTTTACGTGACTTTATCTACCTTCAAATTCAGGTCACAATTGATTTTACTGATATTACTTGAATTTACTAGCAACGGGCCGTGTACGTCCCATGGACCGGATACAAAATTTACAGTATATGATACATGCCTATCTTTCCAGTACAGTATTGCACGAGTAAATACGTACCATTCATTTTATTTAGGACCATCTCATATGAGTACGTACGTACCATTCATCTACTTAACTAGGTGTACATATATTAGATGGTATTGTTTTCTTTTTGATGTTATACTCAACCACGACCTTTCAGCTCTTTTTGCAACATTGAAGATTATTTATTTCTTAACTTTTAATGATCTTTTTAGTGACAAAACTGATGTAGAGGTGATTGCAAATTGTCGCAGCATGGAGCTGAGGAACACCTGAGGAGTGAATGGAAATGATTTCTTGATCATGAATACATGAGTGTGCATCCCTGGCATGTTCAAGTGCAAGCAAATGACAAATCAAATACCTTGCAACACTCAGCAAGCTTTATGTTGAATTTTGCAAAAATCTAGCATCAAGGGCATCTCCACTTTCTGAAGACATGTTTGTTTTTGGACATTCCAATGTTTCCCGTAATGTATATATTTCAAATATAATTATATAAAAAGTTGAACTATGGGAAAAAAACATTGATTATTTCATATGCATTCTTAAAATAAAACCGTAGTGTTAGCACGAACATTATACTAGTTTAAATAGGCCGTCATAATGTTTCATGACATGACACTGTGTAAGACGCACGGTACCTTACCTTATGCACCAAAGTCAGCACAGAGGAAAATTGAGGCTAGTTTGTGATAACTTTTCCATCGACATATATGTTGTGTACGTGTGGAGATTTATTTGACAACAGAGGATGATGGTCATTAATTTCCAATCTTATCACATAATAGATTTCTAGGTTATTACAAAATATAAAATGATGCTGACGAGAACAAACATATTCCACGATGTCGATTAGGCCCCAGAAGTGACATGGTATATGCTCATGCGTCAAAGAGAGAGATGGACACTCTCATGCCTACCCCGGATATATTGAACTTGCATATTGATGTCAGGGGGAAAATTATTCATGCCAAAAGAGGAAATGCTTCTCTACTAGTAGTTCAACATGTGGTCGCACACAAGAAAACAAACTTGTGGTGGACGGGGAATAAACTATATATTGTATTTTCTGCACGGTACAACATGTATTATGGGAACATACTTTTGACTATATATTCATTGTTTATATGTTAAAAAAAACTGAATCAGGTGTGGATTCATTCATTCCCCCCTTTATCTCTACAAAGTGATAACACAATCAACACAAATCAATTAAAATTATGACGAATCTCCCACTAGTAAGATAAACATGTAACATGGCACTAATCACATGATAAGAGATATCACATATTAGTTGCTAAGTACTACTCACAAAAGCACTGCTTTCCAAGAGACGATCCATTCAAAATGAGAGAAGAAAAGAGTCATAGGACCTTCTTAGTTTGGTACATACAGTAGCATAAAGCTAGGACCGATATTGGTTAAATATATAGGATTTGTCAAAAGCATTACGTCCAACATATATAAAGATTCATGGCCACTAGAGCACGCATAGCACAATGAAGCAACTCAGTCATTGTTCAGGTGGTCCATGTAAGCTTGATACCTACATATAGGAGCGAGGGTAAAAGCATCAGATAATATGGATAACATTTTGCAGAGGTCCTTTTTTTGGCAGGTACTACAGTTCTTTAACACTCCGCTAATATGCAAGAGCATTTTATACGATTGCAACTGAGATTTCAATTATACCAACACCCATTAATAAACTGTAAGGTAAATCCTTTCCATATTTTCTTTACTACGAATTACTAATTCAGTAGTGGTCTATTGAATTATTCTGACAATACAGAAACAAAAAAGAATGCTAGTGTATAAATTCTGTACTTGAAACAAGTGAAGAATGATCACCCGATGTGCAGGGAAGGATCAAGAGAAAGGTGAAGCAGTTCTTGGTTGGCTTCATCACCATGCCCACTAGGTCCACTACACCCAATGTTCTGGCAAGACAGTCGTAGCACATTTTCTTCACTAGTTTCTTGTATCTGGTACAATAATAGAAGTCTTGAAATGACAGCATATAGAACTTCTCTTGATAGAATACAAAGGTACATAACAACAATACTTGTGTAAATTCCTCAATTCATAGCTATGAAATTTTACAGACATATACGTCCTTTGTTAGGAATTCATTTATGAGTTTTTTTTGGCTTTTAGTGTTTTGTATGCATAACTGCATCAATATCACAGTACTGAGCTCGTTGTTTCTTAAAATGGGCCTACATGATATGCTATAGTTTATATACAGTAGTTTGCACAGTGATGTTAGATTTAATAATATAGCACTGTATCCTTTATTTCCCCTGAATAATTTTATTATGTCAGATTGTGTACATGCAGAATGAAGCTTTGTTTCATGAATGAGGGATTTAATTACCGAAACAATTAATGCTCATGTATGTATAGATATATATGTGCAAACACATCACCGCTGGGAGTAAAATGGATTAACGGGCTGAGCTTTGTATGCCTTACCTTCCTTTTTAAGTCTTTGTTAGCATCTTGCAGTTGTTGTTCCTGCAATACCTCACTGTTGGTTAGTATGTAGTTCCAGGAGTCTTTATTTTAGGAAGAGAGACCAAAACAGAAGAAAAAAGATGGGATCACCTTGCGCTTGAGATCAGAGAGCTGGTCGAGCATCTGCTGGTTCTGTAAATGTTTGTAGCTGGTTAGAAAATTTTTGCTAAATTTGATCTTATGTCATTTTTTACTGCTCGTTAGGAAATTGATAAATTTGAGCTTGGCTGAAGTACTTGAGCATAAATGCAAGTATTCAGTTTTCATTGGCTACCTTGGATGATCGGATATGCTTGAGTGATATCTCAATTTGGTTCTCAAGTTGTTCTAGCTCCTTCACGTTAAGTGGACCCAAATCCTCACCAAGTAGATTTCTGCAGATGATTAAGATCGCCAAACCTAATTAGACTGCCACTTGGTTCGCAAAAAAAAAAA
>CM041644.1:6675456-6700768 GCA_023333625.1 Bothriochloa decipiens
CCCCCCGGGTCGCGCCGATGCTGGGACCGCGCCAGTGGTGGTTATGGCCGATGACGGTGGACGTTGGGGCTCTTCGTCAGGCCACGGGTCGGGGGCTGCACTGGCCGCCGGTTCGGGACCGCTGGGGGCCGGATCCGGCCTTCTTCGGCCCGGATTTGGTGCCCCGACGGAGGTGGTGGCTTCCCTGCGGTGGTTCTGGTGGTGTTGGGGCTGGCAGCGCCCCTCCCCCCTTCAGTGTTGTGCCGCTGCTAGGTAGCCATGGCCGGTCGCTGCTGGCTGCTGCCGGCCGCCGCCGCTTGCTGTGGGATGGGGGTGGGGTTGTAACACCCCTGGTGTTATATTAACTAAAACATTACTTGTCATCATATGCATTGCAAAGCATTCATGTTCAAGTCAATCTTAATATGCATCAACTAAAACAATTTTACATTTCATAGGTTGATTGTGTTTCTGGAATGTTTTATCACATGAAATCATAAAAACCTAATTTCGAATGTAATCTCAAATACTTAGTTTATACTCTATGTACTTGAGGTGTAAACCGTGTTTACACTAGTGTCAAGCATAGTGTATAAATCTAAGTTCAACCCTAAAAATGATTTCTATATTTGAAGTTGAATTTGGATTTCAAAACTTATTCCCAAGTCTTGTAATTCAAATTTAAATTCAAATTAGAAAGCTATAAAATATTTTTCAAAGGTCAACTTAGTCAACCAAGGGTGTCATTGGGTCATTGACCTAAAAATGTCCTTGGATGATGTTTATGATCACTAATGACCAACCAATTAATTTAGAAACCAAATCAAGTTTGATTTCAGTTTGAAAAACCCTTTATTTCAAAACCTTGTTTTATCCCCTTTTCTATAATTAAAAATCTATAAGGAATTTGGGTATACTCTCAAAATATGATTTGTAGATCTTGACAAGAGATACAATAATGGTATATAAAGTTTTTCAAGTTTCCAAAAAGAATTTCAAATGAATTTGAAAATACAGTTTTCCAACATTTGTCCCCTTTTGATTTTAAAACCATAATTCAAAAATTATGCATAATTTGATAAAACTTTATGTATGAAAAATGTTTGGTTTGTGAAGTTTAGCATTTCATAGTTTTGAATATTTTCAAGTTATATTAAAAAATCAAAAGTAATTTCAAAAAAAAATTCTAGGGTTTGATTCCCCTTTTGAATTTGAATTCATATTTCAAAATCTACGTAGAACTTCAAAATGCTAGTTAAATTAAAAATGTAGCTCTCGAAAAATCATGCAAATGATATTTTGGGATATTTTCAAGTTCTTATATAAATTTTGGAGTAATTTATTATTTTCGACAAATGGTAGTTTTGTAATTTCTTTGAACAGTACCGAGACATATGAACTACAGCCACGGCCGGCTTTTCAAGCCACGCCGTCGTCCACCGGCGCCATACCGGTGTGCCGCGGCCGCCAGCTCGCCTCGCGCTCGAAGCATCCTCGCCGCGTGTCGCCTTTCCTTTCCTCGAGCTCTGGCTATAAGTAGAAGCGTCGTGGCCGACTTCTTCTTCTTCTCCGCTCTGTCGCCGTCGACGTCGTCCTCGTTCGCCGCCAAAATTCACCGACACCGAGTGCGCCCCACCTCCATTTTCCTCTCCTCTAGCTCCACCTCGCCCTTATGCTTCTTCGGAGCCAGCTCGTGCTCGCTCTCCCCGCTCGAGCTGCCCGCGCGTCGTCGTCTTCCTCGCGGCCGGTCGCCGAGCCGCCATGGAATCGCCACCGTCGACCGCCGCCAATGTTGAAAACTTATCTCCATTAACCCTCCTATCAGGTCCTCCATCTTCCTCTGCCTCTTATGCGCATCTTGGCCGGTTTGTTGCTGCTCAGGAATCACCGTGACGCCCACCTTGCCACCGGAGTCCGCCACCGCCATTAGCGCCGCCGACTACAGCTCGCTTCAGCCCGCCTCCGAGCCAACCAACGTGCGCACCATGCCCGTGATGAGCTCCTGCATCTATCTATGCCCTCAATTTCTTCCCTATCGCATTGTGGCTGCCGGCCACCGTAGCTTGTCGCCGGAAATACCATGCCAGCGCCGTCGTACGCGCAGCCGCTTAGGCTAGGGGCCGTCTCGGACTCAATTGGTGTGTGCGTCGCATTCGCCTGTGTCCATATCATGTGTTGGTGCGCTTATCTTTGCCAGAAAAGCTCCGGTGAGCCTTGTCGCCTTGCCACATCGCCGCCGAGCGGCCATCACCGCCGGCGAGCTGGTCACCGCTGCTCCGCCGCCCCATCAGTACCACCAGTGTGTTCGCCTTGCTGTGTAGATCATGATGGTCCAAGACCGACCGCCGGCAACCTCGCCGCCGGCGAGATAGCCGCCGGTCAAGCACCGTCGCCGTCGGGTCAACGCGGGGAGAGAAAAAGGATTTTCTTTATCTTTTTTTAGAAAATAATTTAAATGCTATTTTCTTTAAAAAATCATAGTAATTTTTGTATAGCTCTAAAAATTTTAAAAATTTTTGTGTATGTTCTTTATAATATTCTCTATCTAGGACAAATATGAAATGTCAAATTTGAGTAATTTTTGCATAAGTTAAAATTAGCCCTTTTAATTAAAAAATGCATCTTCTATGATTTTTAATAAATAAAATAATTGGCTTTTATTTCTAAAATTTATTTTTCCATCTAATTAGGCCAAGAGATTTTCAAAATAAAATTTTGAGCTCAATTAGACAAATTTATTTTTATGTCTTTATTTTATGCTTTTAAATAATTAATTAATCTCTTTAAATAAGTTTAATCATTATAGGGTTTGTTTGACTTTGAGATTGATTGATGACCTTGGGTCATTAACCCTAATGACCTTTGGCACTTAAATTAATTGTTTGTGCTTATATTAATCATGTCATTAGGGTTTAATCGACGTTATTTCATGTGCTTAAGTTATAAAAAGTTTTATCGCTTCAGTTATGAAATGTTGCATTAGGTGATAGGAGATGAGGGAAAACCACCAATTGCATTACCTGTCTTACTTCTTTATTCATTGTTACCTATTACTAGAAGATGCGTAGTAATGCTTAGCCCTGCGTAATTAGTTAGGTTTTCAAAAGGTAAAAGAATGAAAAAGATGAGAATGGCTTTGTTTGGGGAATCATGATGATAGTTAATAAATCGAGTCCGGACGGTTAACTTGCATTAGGAAAGGAGTCCCTCTGTAGTGTTTCCGTCTGTTAATGCCCTAGGTTCCGTGTCGATGGTGAATCGGTGATATCGAGAAATTAGAAAATCCACATGCATGAAGTGAGATACAGTGGGCCAGAGTCCCCACGTATGTCATGGAGTGACTTATAGTGGGCCAGAGTCCCCACATATGTCATAGTGTGTTATACTGTGGGTTTAAGTTCCCAAGTATATCGGTACACTAGGTCGAAGTACTCATGTGTATCATGTGGTGATATATGGCTGCGGTTGTTATCCCGGTATATCTGTGACCTGGTATGCATCGGAGTTAAAGTCTCTCGTATCCCAGTGATCTAGGTCCCTGCTGGGTATGAAAATAGATTCAAATCGCCGTTGCTTCTCGGAGAAGAAGACTCGATCGGTGTTCATCATCATAGTAACAATTTGAATGATGATAAGATATCAAAATGAAGTTGGTTGGTAATCTGGATCTAGAGCAAGACAACTTTACTTGAATGATGATAAGATCTCTTGCAAAAATCCAGATACGAGATTGGCGAAAGCAGTAATAATTCCAATCTAGATCCGCAGGCTGAAATAGCAAGACTCAGGGCCGAGTTAGAGAGGGCTGAAGTCGATAGGATTGAAGAGGCCGCTAAGATTACCCAGTTGAGGCGATCCCGAAGGCATATGAAGCACCAAAGGAATCATTCTTGGGCATGAGAATACGCAGCAAATGAGCGTATCCAAGAACTTGAGGATTACGTGGAAGAGTTGGAGGAATATGCCGAGGAAGCTGATGATGAGTGTGTGAGGCTGAACAACCTGTTGGATCCCGAATATCAACGACAGGCAGCCCAAGATGATCTTGGTCTTGTTATGGGTCAGGATGAGGAAGAGGAAGACCCTGAAGAAATAGAGTTCGCCAATGATGATGTCATCGATGAGGAAGAAGAAATACTTATGGATACAGAAAATGAGAATGAAGAGGATCTTATGGAAGAGGAAGAAGAAGATTCTGAGATAGTAGAGGAAGAACCTGTAGAGGAAGAGGATCCTGAGGAGGAGGAAGAAGAGGAGGATTTAGTCCCTGTGGATGATAGCAAGGAGGATGAGTAAGGAGTTTGGATAGTGAGATGTGTAACATATCTTTCCCCTGCTTTCTGCAACCTAGTAGGTGTAGAAAGTCTGGCCGAAGTGCAGACTGTTGTAACAAAAATAATGTATTATAAGTGTGTTGCACGTATTTAATATCCGCTTATGAAATCCAATAAAGTTTTGTGAATAAAGTATAATTTGTTTATCAACAGATGCCTGCTCACACTCGATCCCGTGATGCTGCCGGTCCATCTCATGATGGAGGTGATGTTCCGAATCCTCCACCAGTTCCACCAACCTTGGCCGAAGCCATTGCGGCCTTAGTCAATGCCACCACCATGATGTCTCAAAATCAGAACCAAAATACACATCAAGGGAATTGTGGTTGGAATAATAGGAATGAGACCACATATGTGGATTTTACAGACACACGTCCTCCAGTTGTTACCAGGGTAGATGAACCAATGGAGGCAGATGATTGGCTCCGCACTATGGAGCAGAAGTTTGGGTTAATTGAGTGCATCGAATATCAGAAGCCCATGTTTGCAGCCCAACAGTTGAGAGGCACTGCAGGAGCCTGGTGGGTCAATTTTTTTTGCTGCTCAGCCTGAAGGTCATCGTATTACTTGGGCTGAGTTTCGTGAAGCTTTTCGTGCACATTTCATTCCTGAGGGAATTATGGTCATAAAACTTAAAGAGTTTCTTTCTTTGCGACAAGATGATATGTCAGTTATGCAGTATTTTGGTAAATTCATCAATATGCTCCTGACCAAGTCAGTACTGACTGTAAGAAGAAGGAGTGTTTCCTCAGGGGTCTGAATAGCAAGATTCAGAGGATGATGACTGAAAACCCAAATGCTACCTTCCATGAGACGGTAAATATTGCCATATCTTATGAAGAAAAGAACCGTCAACACATGGAAGCAAAGAAGAAGAAAACGGTAACATCGGGATTTTCTGGTGACAATCAAAAGCGCCAGAAAATAATCTATCATCCCCAGAACCATTTCCGTCTTTCTTACTGTCCACCACAATACCAAGCCCAGCAGTAGACAATTGTCTGTCCTGCTGCTACCCCTTCTTATCCACGACAGCCGAATGCCCCTGGTACTCGTAACCCTAATTTCCAGCCACCAATCTTCCTATGTTACAATTGTAGTAAGCCTGGCCATTACTCAAGGAACTGCCCACATCCGAGGTAGTATAATTCTTATATCCCCAGAACCTTTGCACCACAACAGCAACCATAGAATCAGAATAAGGCAGGAAATCAGAAGGTGCAGAATAGTAAGAATGAAAAGAAGTCTGGTAGGGTGTTCTACACTCAAGTTGGAGAAATTCCAGAAGGAGAACCCATCATGATGGGTACGTTCCCTGTTGCTAGTCATCCTGCAATTCTGCTTTTCGATTCTGGTGCATCTCATACATTCATCAATTGTACATTTGTTAAGACACATGAAATACCAACAATGGGGACAAAAGAACAATTCTTTATACAATCGCCTGGGGGGCGTATGTGTACTAAAGAAATGGTACATGGTGTGCCAGTAAGTTTGGGTGGGTATATTTTTCTCACTGATATGATAATATTAAATGATCAAGATATAGATGTGATCCTTGGTATGAATTGGATGAAACGGCATGGTGCTGTGATAGACATCCTGAATAGAACTATGAGAGTGAACATACCTAATTGCAAATCTCAACTTCTTATCCAACTTCCAACACTTAAGAGGATTGTCAAAAAGGTATGTGCAACTTCTGTGAAAGAGATCAAAGATATACCAGTGGTCTGTGAGTTTTCTGATGTGTTTTCTGATGAGTTACCAGGTTTACCTCCTGATAGAAAGGTGGAATTTAGAATTGATTTGAAGCCTGGTACTGCTCCAATATCCAGAAGAGCTTATCGGATGGCACCACCTGAGTTAGCAGAGCTCAAGACTCAATTGCAGGAGTTACGGGATAAGGGTTTTATTTGACCTAGTTCGTCACCTTGGGGATGTCCTGCAATTTTTGTGAAAAAGAAAGATAAAAGTTTGAGGTTATGTGTGGATTATCGTCCCTTGAATGAGGTAACAATCAAGAATAAGTATCCTCTACCCCGCATTGATTTGCTTTTTGATCAATTGGCGGAGGCGAAGGTGTTTTTCAAGATTGATCTTCGATCCGAGTATCATCAAATCAAGATTCGCCCGAAAGATATTCCAAAAACTGCCTTTACCACTCGGTATGGTCTATATGAGTATTTGGTCATGTCTTTTGGACTCACCAATGCACCAGCTTATTTCATGTACTTGATGAACTCAGTGTTCATGCCAGAACTTGATAAGTTTGTGGTTGTCTTCATTGATGATATATTGATATATTCCAAAAATGAAGAAGAACATGTTAAACATCTCAGAATTGTTCTGCAGCATTTGAGAGAACATCAATTATATGCTAAGTTTAGTAAGTGCGAGTTTTGGCTGAAAGAAGTAAAATTTCTTGGACATGTTTTATCCGATAAAGGTGTTGCTGTTGATCCTAACAAGGTACAAGATATACTTGATTGGGAACCACCAAAAACAGTGCATCAAGTTCATAGTTTTCTGGGAATAGCGGGTTATTACCATCGTTTCATACCTGATTTCTCAAAAATATCAAAGCCCATAATCGAGTTATTGAAGAATGATGTTAAGTTTGTTTGGTCACCTAAATGTGAAGAGGCATTTCAGAAATTGAAGAAATTAATGACCACTGCTCCAATCTTAGCACAACCAAACATCGAGAAGCCATTTGATGTTTATTGTGATGCTTCTGGTATTGGTATTGGATGTGTGTTGATGCAAGAAGGGAGAGTTATTGCTTATGCTTCTCGACAGTTGAAGAAACATGAAGAGCATTATCCAACACATGTTTTAGAGTTAGCAGCTGTTATCCATGCATTGAAGATATAGTGATATTATCTGTGGCGTAATAAATATAATATCTATAATGATCACAAGAGTTTGAAATCTATTTTTACTCAAGATGAGTTGAATATGAGGCAAAGAAGGTGGTTAGAACTAATCAATAATTATGATTTGCAAATATATTACCATCCTGGTAAAGCAAATGTAGTTGCTGATGCACTTAGCTGAAAAAGTCATTGTCATTGCCTGACAGTGAAGCCCTTGGATATCTCTATATGTCATGAGATAGAGAAGTTGGGAATAGAAATGGTACAGCAAGGAAGTTTGTCAAATATTACGGTTGAGTCAACACTCAAAGATCAAATTATTGCTGCTTAGAGAAGTAATAAGGGAATTAAGCATATCAAAAAGAAAGTCAGAAAAGAAAAGGTTTCTTGTTTTACCCTTGATGAAGCAGATGTCTTATGGTATAAGAATCATCTGGTCATACCAAAAGTTCCTGAGTTACGTCAAAAAATCCTTGATGAAGCACATCTTTCAAAGTTTTCTATTCATCCAGGAAGTAATAAGATGTATCATGACTTAAAACAGAAATTTAGGTGGACCAAGATGAAGATTGAAATTGCTAAGTATGTGGCTCAATGTGATACCTATCAGAGAGTCAAAGCTGTGCATTTGAAGTCAGCGGGAGAACTTCAACCATTACCCACTCCAGCTTGGAAATAGGAAGATATCAGTATGGACTTTATAGTGGGTTTACCTAGGACAGCCAGAGGTTTTGACTCCATCTGGGTCATAGTGGATCGTCTCACAAAATTGGCATATTTTATTCTAGTTCAAAATATATATCCAGGTATACGGTATGCCCAATTATATTTTGAGCGCATCATAAGTCTTCATGGGGTACCAAAGACCATTGTTTCCGATAGAGGCACGTAGTTTGTCTCTCAATTTTGGAAACACTTGCATGACTCATTAGGTAGTGATCTTTTGCATAGTATAACCTACCATCCTCAGACAGGGGTCAGACTGAAAGAGTCAATCAAATACTTAAAGATATGTTGAGGGCTTGTGTTCTTAATTTTTTAGAAAAATAGGATGAGTGTTTACCTTTAGGAGAGTTTTCTTACAACAATAGTTACCAAGAAAGTATAAAAATGGCACCATTTGAAGCATTATATGGTCGCAGATGTAGAACCCCATTGAACTGGTCAGAACCTGGATAAAGAAGATTCTTCGGAGTTGATCTTATAAAATAAACAGAAGAAAAGGTTAAACAGATACAGAAAAATTTAAAGTGGCCCAGTCCCATCAGAAGAGTTATGCGGACAAAAGGCGTCGACCGTTATGGTTCAATAAGGGGGATTATGTGTATCTAAAGGTGTCACCAATGAAGGGAGTTACTCGATTTGGAGTCAAAGGAAAGCTAGCACCTCGTTATATTGGACCATTTCAGATTTTGGCACCAATTGGGAAGGTATCCTATCGTTTGCAACTACCTGAACAATTGTCAGTTGTACACAATGTGTTCCATGTGTTCCAACTCAAGAAGTGTCTTCGAGTGCCGGATAAGGTTGTTGATGTTGAAGGAATTGAACTTGAACCTGATTTGACTTACTTTGAGTATCCAATTCGAGTTTTGGATCAAAAAGACCGTGTCACTAGAAGTAGAATAATCAAGTAGTATATGATACAATGGGATCAACATTCAGAAGAAGAAGCTACTTGGGAATCGGAAGATTATCTGTTGGAGAACTTTCCGAAATTTTATGCTTTCATCTAAGTTACAATTCCCTCTAAGAGTTGTAACTAGTCAAATGTGAGTTGTAAAACCCCTTTTTCTTATATACTTAGTTAAAATGTGTTTTCTTGACACATTTTCTTTTCCATTCCTTTACTCAAGGCTTTAAATCTCGGGACGAGATTTCTTTAAGGGGGAAGGGCTGTAACACCCCTGGTGTTATATTAACTAAAACATGCCATGTCATCATATGCATTACAAAGCATTCAAGTTCAAGTAAATCTTAATGTGCATCAAGGGTCATTGACCTAAAAATGTCCTTGGATGATGTTTATGATCACTAATGACCTACCAGTTAATTTAGAAACCAAATCGAGTTTGATTTCAGTTTGAAAAACCCTTTTATTTCAAAACCTTGTTTTATCCCCTTTTCTATAAATAAAAATCTATAAGGAATTTGGGTATACTCTCAAAATATGATTTGTAGATCTTAACAAGAGCTATAATAATGGTATATAAAGTTTTTCAAGTTTCCAAAAAGAATTTCAAATGAATTTGAAAATACAGTTTTCTAACATTTGTCCCCTTTTGATTTTAAAAACATAATTCAAAAATTATGCATAATTTGAGGAAACTTTATATATTAAAAATGTTTAGTTTGTGAATTTGAGCATTTCATAGTTTTGAATATTTTTAAGTTTTATTGAAAAATCAAATTTAATTTCAAAAATTTATTTCTAGGGTTTGATTCCCCTTTTGAATTTGAATTCATATTTCAAAATCTAAGCAGAATTTCAAAATGCCAGTTAAATAAAAAATGTAGCTCTTGAAAAATCATGCAAATGATATTTTGGAATATTTTCAAGTTCTTATATAAATTTTGGAGTAATTTGTTATTTTTGACAAATAGCAGTTTTGTAATTTCTTTGAACAGTACCGAGACCTATGAACTACTGCCATGGCCGGCTTTTCAAGCCGCGCCGCCGTCCACCGGTGTCATACCGGCGTGCCGCGGCCGCCAGCTTGCCTCGCGCTCGAAGCATCCTCGCCGTGTGTCGCCTTTCCTTTCCTCGAGCTTTGGCTATAAGTAGAAGCGTCGTGGCCGACTTCTTCTTCTCCGCTCTGCCGCCGTCGACGTCGTCCTCGTCCGCCGCCGAAATTCACCGACACCGAGCACGCCCCATCTCCATTTTCCTCTCCTTTAGCTCCGCCTCACCCTTGCGCTTCTTCGGAGCCAGCTCGTGCTTGCTCTCCCGCCCGAGCTGCCCGCGCGCCGTCGTCTTCCTCGCGGTCGGTCGCCGAGCCGCCGTGGAATCGCCACCGTCAACCGTCGCCAAGGTTGAAAACATATCTCCATTAACCCTCCTATCAGGTTCTCTATCTTCCACTGCCTCTTATGCGCATCTTGGCCGGTTTGTTGGTGCTCAGGAATCGCCGTGACGCCCACCTTGCCACCGGAGTCCGCCGCCGCCATTAGCGCCGCCGACTACAACTCGCTTCAGCCCGCCTCCGAGCCAACCAACGTGCGCACCGTGCCCGTGGTGAGCTCCTGCATATGTCTATGCCCTTAATTTCTTCCCTATCGCGTTGTGGCCGCCGGCCACCGTAGCTTGTCGCCGGCAATACCATGCCAGCGCCGCCGCACGCGCAGCCGCTTAGGCTAGGGGCCGTCTCGGACTCAATTGGTGTGTGCGTCGCATTCGCCTGTGTCCATATCATGTGTTGGTGCGCTTATCTTTGCCAGAAAAGCTCCGGTGAGCCTTGTCGCCTTGCCACATCACCGCCGAGCCGCCATCACCGCCGGCGAGCTGGTCACCGCTGCTCCGCCGCCCCATCAGTACCACCAGTGTGTTCGCCTTGCTGTGTAGATCATGATGGTCCAAGACCGACCGCCGGCAACCTCGCCGCTGGCGAGATAGCCGCCGGTCAAGCGCCGTCGCCGTCGGGTCAACGCGGGGAGAGGAAAAGGATTTTCTTTATCTTTTTTTAGAAAATAATTTAAATGCTATTTTCTTTAAAAAATCATAGTAATTTTTTTATAGCTCCAAAAATTTTGAAAATTTTTGTGTATGTTCTTTATAATATTCTCTATCTAATAAAAATATGAAATGTCAAATTTGAGTAATTTTTTCATAAGTTAAAATTAGCCCTTTTAATTGAAAAATGCATCTTCTATGATTTTTAATAAATAAAATAATTGGCTTTTATTTCTGAAATTTATTTTTCCATCTAATTAGGCTAAGAGATTTTCAAAATAAAATTTTGAGCTCAATTAGACAACTTTATTTTTATGTCTTTATTTTATGCTTTTAAATAATTAATTAATCCCTTTAAATAAGTTTAATCATTATAGGGTTTGTTTGACTTTGGGATTGATTGATGACCTTAGTCATTAACCCTAATGACCTTTGGTACTTAAATTAATTGTTTGTGCTTATATTAATCATGTCATTAGGGTTTAATCGACGTTATTTCATGTGCTTAAGTTATAAAAAGTTTTATCGCTTCAGTTATGAAATGTTGCATTAGGTGATAGGAGATGAGGGAAAACCACCAATTGGATTACCTGTCTTACTTCTTTATTCCTTGTTACCTATTACTAGAAGATGCATAGTAATGCTTAGCCCTGCTTAATTAGTTAGGTTTTCAAAAGATAAAAGAATGAAAAAGATGAGAATGGCTTTGTTTGGGGAATCATGATGATAGTTAATAAATCAAGTCCGGACGGTTAACTTGCATTAGGAAAGGAGTCCCTTTGTAGTGTTTTCGTCTGTTGATGCCCTAGGTCCCGTGTCGATGGTGAATCGGTGATATCGAGAAATTAGAAAATCCACATACATGAAGTGAGATACAGTGGGCCAGAGTCCCCACGTATGTCATGGAGTGACTTATAGTGGGCCAGAGTCTCCACATATGTCATAGTGTGTTATACTGTGGGTTTATGTTCACATGTATATCGGTACACTGGGTCGAAGTACTCATGTGTATCATGTGGTGATATATGGCCGCGGTTGTTATCCCGGTATATCTGTGATCTGGTATGCATCGGAGTTAAAGTCTCTGGTATCCCAGTGATCTAGGTCCCAGCTGGGTATGAAAATGGATTCGAATCGCCGTTGCTTCTCGGAGAAGAAGACTCGATCGGTGTTCATCATCGTAGTAACAACTTGAATGATGATAAGATATCAAAATAAAGTTGGTTGGTAATCTGGATCTAGAGCAAGATAACTTTACTTTCTGTCAATGCTTTTTTGTAAAAATCCTTATCTCTTGCAAGCCTTACCTTGTCCCTCTAGCCTACATTTCCTGAGTCTTCACCCCTTTTCTTTCATCGGGTCAGTCTTGTTGAGTACTTTTATACTCAAGGTTTGTTGAACCCTTGTTGCAGGTGAGCCCTATGATCAGGAGTGCTTCGCATCCTGCTGCATGACAGTCGTTGCAGAGAGTGACGACGAGTAGGATGTTTGGCTCTTGGGCAGAGCTTATCGTCTGGTATTGTAATAAAGTTATCTACCCCTACTCTATTACTATTATGGTTTGTACAATTTAAACTTACGGTTTGTAAAGTTTGAAACTAAACATTTGTGAAATTATGTTATTGTAATTCTTTCGCTATTTCACTCCGATATATCTTATTTGTATAAAACTGTTGTAATACTGCAATGTCTCTTTGTAATGATTGATCCTGCTCGGAGAATCGTGGATGATTCGAGATTTACCTGACAGACCTTTTAAGTCATATGGAACACATTCATTGTTATTTGGAGTCTGTTTAGACAATAATAATGCAAGTGGGCCGTATGATTTAGGAGGTTCTACCACAGGGGTGCTCGATGGTGGAGGAGCGGCTCTTCGGTGGCGCCATGGTGGTGTGGCCGGCTATGCTTTTGGAAGGACTGCGGTGTCGTGGCGGTGCTATGGATTGTTCCGGGCACGGTGGTCGCTGCTTCTCTCTAGGCGTGGGGATCACCGGCAGGGCGTCACGGGGCTGCTGCCCTTTCGGGTGTGGGGGCGGAGGAGGGGCTCCCTTCCGCTCTGCTCGTCCCCCACC
Organism: Bothriochloa decipiens; assembly: GCA_023333625.1. Taxonomy (NCBI): domain Eukaryota; kingdom Viridiplantae; phylum Streptophyta; class Magnoliopsida; order Poales; family Poaceae; genus Bothriochloa; species Bothriochloa decipiens. The sequence continues at coordinate 6,688,394 of CM041644.1, forward strand.
TCCTCTTCATGGTGGCCGTTTCGTGGCGGTGGCTGGGGCTGTGCTGGCGTTGGGGGCGGTCTTTGTCTATGCCGTCCCTCCCCCATGCCTCTGTCCGCCGTCGAGGGGCGCTCGTTATGGAGATCGAGGCCTTAGCGTCCGCGGGGGTGCTGGTCCGGGGCTTTGCTCCAGATCCGGCACCTTAGGGGGTGGCAGTGCCTGCGACGGGGCTCGACTGGTAGCGGTGGTCGACGGCGGCTACGGTTTTCGGAGGGCGGTTGGTGGACATGCACGGTGGCGGAAGGCTGGTGCTCGGCAGGGAGTCTCACAGGGTGTTTGCACAGCTTTGCGGCTGCTCGCATGGCCGGCGCGTCTACTCTGATGAGGCTTCTTCTGGATGGCCGGCAGCGACATCTTGGTGGCTGGCGGGGACCCGAGATCTTGTCCGACGTCGAATGCTAGGGTTGTTTTTGGGCGAAAGCCTAGCGATGACGATGCGGATGTTGTTCCTCTATTGAGGGTGTCGTGTCCCCAACACATTCCATGGGTGAGAACCCAGTCCCGCTGTGGACGAACGACGGCGGCGCTTGGGCGTCGTAACTTTCTTGAAGGCGTCGTTGTGGAATTCGACTCGGTCGGGATGTCTTTGGGCAGTGCTAGTTCGTCGCCTCTACCAACGTGTTCGTGGTTGGTGCCAGTGGTGGAGTGGCTTAGCTTGTTTTTAGTTGCTTAGTTTATAGGTTTTTATTGCTAGCTTTTAGTTATTTGTTGCGTCGGTGGTGGAGCTCCTAGTGGTTTAAAGTGGAGGCTCGTGTCGACGACCCAATTCGACCGAGTTCTAATGGTTAGAGGCTTATGTCGATGTCCCAGTCCGACCAAATGTGGAGTTGAGTAGAGTTGAGTTGGTGCCTTTTATGGCGAGAGTTGAGTTGACTTGGTACATAGATGTGCAGATGGAGTAGGGTACCCTCCACAATTGTATATATGGTTTTTGCCCAATTTTCACTTCAAAAACTGGACGGGGCGCTTGCCTTCTTTTTTCTTTTTTTGTCTAATAGGAATTACAGCAAAGCTTTTGCCGTCCTTTCGAAAAAAAGACTAGGGAGACCTATCAGTCCCAGCCCACCAATTCATACCTCACAGGCTAATAATTAGTATAGGCATGAGGAATGAGTTAATTCCACCAAAATTCATGGGATGAACTCATGATGCACCATCTCATAAAGCATGGGGTGACTCCACGAGCCAAACACACCATAAGTGAATGTACCCTCTAAATACCCCATGATGCATAGGACTTGAGCTGCCAGACTAGTTAAATTTTTACTAGACCTCATAACATACAAAGTTTATTTAACCAAGTTTTGGCTAATTTGTGATGATGGTATTCCCGATTTCAAAATTAGTTAGTTGTTTATTAACTATGTTTCACAATTACCATATAGCATGTTCACAGTTTATAACTGTTATTTGTTAAGATTAATTACAGATAGTCAAAGTAAAGTTTCTGTTATAAGTACCATACTACCATTTGTTGCACTAAGGAGTACAGGTCACATTAAAGTATACAACGAAGCCAAGCTAATTTTGCAAGGATAAAAACAAAACCAAGTAATCATCAATCCTCTTTCAAAGAAATTAGACTTACCAACATCTTTGTGAAGAACTCACGACCAGTGCCTCCATGACCCCTCTTAATGTGTGTTTCACATCTTGAACAACAAACAAAACGTCAGTACAAATAATCATGCCAAGAAGACTAAAAGAAAGCTGGAAAACTACCTCCTTAAGCCATCAAGTACTTCCAGGTTGTTTGGGTCACACCTCAAACCCTCTTGGTAAGTTGCCATAGCATTTTCATAATCTTCCATCAGGAACTGAACTTTAGCTTTGCACACATAACCCTTCAGATAAGTAGGATCCAGTTCGATACATTTCTCTGCGTCCTGGAGACTTTGAGGTAAATCTCCCATATAGATGTAGCATTGAGCTCTGTTGCTAAAAACCTGAAACATCATCCATATACGCAGAAGTACAAATTACCATTGCTAAGTATGCCAAGGAGAAAAGAGAAATCCACGGAACATGACTTCAGAATGAAGAATGTCAAGTGTGCCAAATTTAGTTTCTAAGAAATTACTGTAATTTCAAAAGAGGTACTCCCTCTGTCTCAAATTAAGTCATTCCAACTTTTTGGAGAGTCAAAGCATCCCAAGTTTGATCAACTTTATATAATAAAATAAAAATCCTTATGATATCAAATAAATATCATTTGATTCTTTACTAATTATAAATTTTCACAGTATACTTATTTGATGTCATAAATCATGACTTATAATTTGGGATAAAGGTAGAGAGGCTCTTTTATTTTTGAGAAGGAAAAACAGAGAAATGGCCAAAAATGCTTACTCTAGGATCCTTTGGGTTCATTTTCATAGCTTTAGTGTAGTGTACTGCTGCTTCATGGTATTTCTTCTGCTTCAACAATTCCTTGCCTGCAGGGTTTGTGACCACTAAGCAGTTGTATACTTGTATCTGTATGCATATCACAATCAGATATATGATGCTTATAAACAAATAGGTTGCTAGAAGCAGTATCTACTCATCCCTTTCTTTAATGTTGTTCTTCAGTCACATGGGAAGCTGGGAACCCTCGACTCAGAGAATCCCTTCCATTTCCCATTCCCATATTAAACAAATAAACAATGCCAGAATCGAGCAAAACGCAAACCTCTCTCACGATGGTGGTCGGCAGCCTCATGCAGTCGCTCCTGCTCCTCTAGCTCGTTCCTCGCGCTCTCCGCCTTGTTGAGCTTTTCGAGCGTCTCCTCGCTGTGGTGTTCGTCCAGCGACTGCCGCAGGGCCCTGATTGCCGGCGCGTAGTCCTTGGCGCAATCCGCGAGCTCGATCAGCGCCGCCGCCTTCCGTGCCAGCGCCTTCGCGATCAGCTTGTTGTTGGCGCTGACCTCCCTGCCGCGCTTCACAGTCTCGTCGCAGTCCCTCACGCACTCATTAAACTGCAATGTCCTAAAGCATCAGCCACCGCATCGCCGGCGGCAAGGGTATGGAATCGAGAGGGGTTGGGGCCTTGGGTTGCGGTTACAAGAGAGAGACCTTGCCCATGTGGAGGTAGGCGGCGGCGCGATTGGTGAGGAAGGAGATGTCTCTGGGGTCGAGGATCGCGCCGCGGGTGTAGTGCTCGACGGCCGTCTCGAGGAAGGACTTGAGGTAGGCGTCGTTGAAGGCCTCCTTGGCTCGCCGCTCCTCCTCCGCCCGCTTGTCCGCCTCCATGGCGTGACTTCCCCAACGGATGGGCGACGCGGTGGCTCTACGGCGACTGCGAGCGCATTTGGGCTTCGGCCGCGGCTTGTGGTGGTACTTGGCGGCGGCGAACTACGAGGGACTGACAGGTGGGACACCTTTTGTTGAAGGTGGACCCCGCCTTTCAATGTGCTTTCACTTGCACGAGTGCCCTCCCGTGTCATGGCCCGCCGAAGTTGAGGAAAAATTTGACTTTTATATTATTTTTTATTTGATTGATTGAAAAATAAGAATTCGAATTCTTCATAGAAATACTAATCCACTTTTCCAAACACATGACCTTTTTTATGCGTTGGAATTATGGAGTCATCACTACAAATTGGACATGTTTCATTTGTCTTCTCCTTTTTTCATATTGTTTCTTTTCCCTTTAAGGACACGGTTTTCATAAACATGTTGAGGAATTGTTTGGAACATAAAAATCTTAGAAGAATGTAGGAACAATATAGGAATCAATTCAATTTTTTTTTTATGTTCCAAAAAATGCCTGAAGCTCTGAGCGAATTTTGACCATTAACTTTCAATGCATTTTTAGCAACTCCAACAATGTGTTTCCAAAAAAATTGTGAGTCGTTCAAAATGAACAAATACATACTTTGCCTTTGTGATCTCTATGCTTGCCACCACCATCAAGCTGGTCTTATGTCATTGACCCTCTCTATAAAGTCACTGCCATTAACCAACTAAAGCCATCATCCTTGCTCCCTCCATCCCAAAATAATGTTATCCTAACTTTATGGGACTAGGCCAAACAAGCTCGAAAAGATATGTCAAGAAGCACCTTTTTGCTCCTCGAGGTGTCATTCTTTCGATCCTTAAACTAGGAGGACATACAATTTTCACTACATGCTTTATTCGAGCCTAGATGAGCATGTCCTGAGGATAGTAGACGAAGTTTAATTTGTACTTAATAGGCTATTATGTTAGCAATTTCTTATGATGTGACAATGTTTATAAGGAGAGAGAAGAAATGAGTTTTAGATGGATGTACTTTTCTATTCGGTTACCGACTAAATATGATACATAGAATTAAATATCTATGGAATAAAAGAATGAAACAAGTGTGTAATGGTTCTATCCCTATTCATTTCATTCTATTTTCTTTTTTCGTGATCAGACATATATTCTGAAGCAACGCGATAAGACTCTCCACCGAAAATGGTCTTACATCCGACATGGAGCATTCAACTTGGCCTAGATGACAAAAGAGAAACAAACAAACACGAAAACGGACAAGAGTATGATGACCAGCAAATCATGAACATTACTATCTATTCAACAATCACCATCATCGTTTTCTTCAAAACATCACTTGGCACAAAGAATTTATTCTCACTAGAAAAAAGAGAAACAAAAACAGGAATACGGACAAGAGTCTTGATGATTGTATGTTGTGTTACGTTATATGATTGCTACTGGAGATTGGCGTGGACAGATCGAGACAGCGTAGGCGCTATCAGCCAAAGCCACGGGAGTCCTTGCCGTCTTGGTACACGGACCCAGCAGCAACGCCACGTCGGAGGCCGAGGAGCACATCACATCGCAGGTGCGGGTCTGATGTCTGCACGAGTTCCTAATGCACGAGGCACGCGCTCCACTCCACACGCACACGCGACGCCACGGCGCCACGCTGCTCCGATGGCGACCCGCCGGCGGGCCGTGAGCACCGCCCGCACCTTATCCAATCGATACTCCCCTCCGCGCGGCGCGTGCGCAGAGTATATTTCGCCGCCGATGCTCCCGAGGAGGTTCCGCCAGCATCATATCGCCCACGCTCGCCGCCGCACGCGCGCCGTGGCTGCCATGTGGCGTCCGCGCGGCCGCCTCCTCGCGTGCTCCGTCGCTGACCTCGCGCACGTGCCCGTCGCGGGGAGGGAGTACTTGAATATGCAGCAGGGGGCGCGCTCCAAGTACAAGAAGCCCAGAGTGCCAAGTCTCACTCCCACTCCCAGCAGCCGTGAAGCCACCACAGCAGCCGCGGGCGCTGCGTCTCCGGGGAGAGAAATGGCCGCCAGCAGCGCCGCCGACGCCGATGCCGATGCCGGGGCGGGGCTCAGGTCGGAATTCCTCCAGGTCCTGCTCAGCCGCCGCCGCGATCTCCAAGGTCAGGCGACTCTCTCCCGCCCAACTCTCTCGCGCGCGTGCTCTGCTGGGGATGGAATTTGAATGTTCAGAGTCGAACTACTTTGGTACTGCTTTAAGCGGTTCGGTTAAACATTGTTGATCTGGGTAGGATCTTATTAGCGATTTAAGTGTTTCTATGGAAGATATTAACGATTAAAGTGTAACCTTTTGAGATGCAGCAAAGCATAAGCTTAACAATCAGTTGATCAGAGTTTCATGCTACAGACTGAATTCTTCAGACGATATGCCATGTCTGAAACTTGTGCCTTCAATTGGGTTGTTTTTCATCAGTGCCTCTCTCGGTGGAGCAAGGGAGTGCAGTGAAGAACCCGTTGTACCAAAAGCCTCTGTCGCCCAATGAGGTCAGGATCCTTGATTTCAACGAAGATCATTTGTGAGACCGACATGTTGGCGTTAATTGCCTGCTGTATCTGGGATATTTCAGGCAGATCCAATGAAGTCGTGCCCCAGTAAAGAGGTGGATAACTTCAAGGAGAAGCTGTTTGAAGAAAATTTCTACTTAATCACTGAGGTAAGCAGCAAGATTAGTCCAACAGTCCTGATTTCTTTGCAAGCGAATATCAGTTTGCTTGCTTGAGATGAAACTTGTCAACTACAGCCTACATGAGCCAATCACGCACTGAAGCGGCCTCAAGAGGCAGTAGAAGAGCAATAAATAATAATAGTGCACACTTCTGCACATGCATTCCTGCACTAATCTGTAATTTCCTTTTTGAGGTTCTCAGATCCAGACTCACATGCATTCCTGCACTAATCTGTAGAATCAACGTATCACTATTGTTTTTTATTTTCCTTCTCTTTTCCTAACCAGGAATTGTTATTACTTTTTTTCCTAACAGCTAGGTGAACAAGGAAAAGTACCCGTACTTCTGCTGAAACTTAATGACCCTGTCCCTAAAAGAAAACCAGCTATTGTGTTCTTGCACAGCTCTTACAAATGCAAAGAATGGCTGCGCCCACTGCTTGAGGTAAATAACCTCTTTCGAACTCTGTGTTAAGAAGTGCATACCCCTATGCAACTTTATCTTTTAGTTGATGAGTTTGCTTTTGCAGGCATATGCCTCCAAGGGTTACATTTGTGTTGCTATTGACTCTCGCTGTCATGGTGAAAGGGCCAGCAATGAAACCACTTATATAGATGTAACCTACTTATCATGGGCCCATCTTACATCATATTGTGCCCACTAAGTTTGGCAGTGGCATCCATTTATTTTGCTCGGCTTGACCCTGCTCCTTCTACTTTTAAACTCAGGCACTGAAATTGGCTTGGCAGAATGGGGATACGATGCCTTTTATTTTTGACACGGTAATATATTTTAATGCAGCTCTTAAATCTAATCTATAGGCCCTTAAGTCAACATGGTTGTATCATACCTAAAGAACTTATTTTGATTCTGGATTTTTCTAATTCTGTTATTGTTCTTTTGTCCTGGTTCTCGTAACATTAATGTATCATGCCTTACTAACACAATATATCATACCTTTTAAAATGTGATAGTTCTTTTTATTTGATATAGAATTTATGACAATGAGGAATCTTAACCAAATTTGGACATCTGCAGGTTTGGGACTTGATAAAGCTTGGAGACCACCTTAGTGAGAGGGAGGACATCGATCCCTGTAGGATTGGGATTACCGGTGAATCGCTTGGTGGTATTGCAGATCATGATGTCAACTTTTTATTGAATAAGATTATTAACTTCATTAACTAACCTTAGCAGCATACAGGAATGCACGCATGGTTTGCTGCTTTTATGGACACACGGTATAGTGTCATTGTTCCTATAATCGGTGTTCAGGTTCAAATACAATTATTATGTATAAATTTATAGGTATAAATGCTGCGCATAATTTTATGATTTCCTCTGTGTAAAGCTGTATGTATCCTTTCTATGCCTAGGGATTCCGGTGGGCCATTGATAACAACAAGTGGCAGGCTAGGGTGAATAGCATAAAACCTTTATTTGAAGGTGGGATTCTATGCGCTATGTCTGTCACTTTTTTTAAGGGGACAGGAGGTGCAAGGCACCTACTGACTAATGTAAATAAAATATATACCATCACTTATGTGAAAGGAAGGAGAACAAGAAAAAGGAAAGGAAAATGAATATATTACAGCAAGTCTCTAGCCAGTTAAAAATAGCAGGAATGCACTATATCTCTTTGTATCACCTGTTTAAATGTAGCATTCTAAGCATTGGAATAATGTAGCCAGTCATAATGCTCTCTTTTTTTTGTTTCCTTTTGTTTGAACAGTTGTCATAATGTAGCATTTCCACAAAAAAAAAATATATATAGTGGGGGCTTCACCTGTTGTATTTATGGTTCACATGAATGTAACACTATGGCTGGAATTTGTCATATTTATTTCAAAACATTTGCATGTGATTGTTTATTTTTTCTGTTTATTTCCTCCTGTAGAAGCAAGAGTTGGCTTAGGAAAGAGCGAAATAGATACACAAGTTGTTGAAAAGGTGAGTGTTTAGTTTATTTGACATTATTTCCGATGAGGCATTTACAAACATTTTTTACCACCGTTTTACATATTTTACCAGGTTTGGGAAAAGATAGCACCAGGTCTGGACTCGCAATTTGATGCCCCCTATTCACTTCCTTTGCTTGCACCACGGCCGCTGCTCCTTCTAAATGGTAAGTGCCAACATATTTGTTGCTGAATGTTTTTGTTTGGCCAATATGTCAACATTTACAATCTTGTCATATAAACTTGGTCAAAATTAGACAAGTTTGACCTAGAAAAAAAAATAAAATGACTTACAATCTGAAGTTGAGGGAGTAGTATATTTTCTGATGTTTGTACTTAATTTTCCCATAGGCGCTGAAGACCCTCGTTGCCCAATAAGTGGTTTAGAAGAAGCTACTTCAAGAGCTGCTAAGGCTTATGAAGAATCAGGGTGCACAGAGAAGTTCATGGTAGCGTGCATACTACTGTCTCTTCCCGCTTTTTTTTACATAACTTTACTAATTTAGAACCATAATAAAGATTTAATTTTATTTTGAATAGTCATCATCTAACACTATTATAATTTTTAAAAAGAGTTTGTAGAGTTGTAGCATACCTAAATCTAGGCCCAAATTAAAAGCCACTCAAGAGAAGGTCATGGACTTCGGGAGTTTTCTCCCCGTAGAAGGCTGATGCATGCAAATTATTATAATCCTCATCATTTTACAAGGAGGGATGGTGCTCAAGCATTTCGATATCTTCATGAACCAAGCCAGAATATTCTTTGAAATAATGCCTCGGCCTAGTGCAGAACTGATTATTGCTGGTGTCTGACAGAGAAGTAGCACTGACTGCCAGCTAGGTCTGGTCTGCTAACAGAATTTAGGAACTACTACTGTTAGTCCTGACTCCCATATACTGTATATGCTTTCCGTCTTAAAGATGGGTCAGCTTCAGTTGAACGTTGAGTTGTGGGGACTATGGTGTTTATGCGTCCGTGCACCACCGTACTATAGGTGGATGATGGCAGGTTCAAATACTTGCAGAATGTAGCAATCATCATACATATCTGACGACTGTTATCAATGTGGTGCCTCTTGGTGAGAGCGTAAAAGCATGAACCAAACTTTTCTAGGGAAGACACAGTTTGTCAAAGATATGTTGGATTATCCCCTGCTCTTGATCACATAAAGGGCACTGGTTCGGATGAACAGACAGAGCTCGATCTAGTTTCTCTCTGAAATACAAACTTTCACTATTTGGGTCAACTGACAACATTTTTATCTGTACTGGTGATCAGTTCATTGCGGAGCCTGGAATCGGCCACCGAATGACAACAGACATGGTGAAGGCAGCAAGCGAATGGTTCGATCGCTTCCTCTAGTGAGCCCTGCACAAATGCAGCAAGTTATTCTCGCCCCGTCATTTACCAGGCTTCATGACGGGAGGGATCGGATAAAACAATACTAGAATGTTGGTATCACAACAGAACAATCCCCTGTTGTAATAATGTCTCTTTAACGATTGTGTTTTGTCGAATGGGACTGGAATTCTTAATCCAACAGCATCACTTAGTTGAAGTATGTCCTCTGTATACCTTGATAATTGCCGGTCGGACAAACAATGGCTGGAGAAGGTGAAGAGCACAGCGGCTGGAGCTGGAGGAGCATTCATGGGGCGCCGAGCTCCGGCTTCGTTTGCGAGTAGAGTAGACGACGACGAAGCACGGAACAGTTCGGGGGCAGCTCGGCGAGGCTTTTCCTTGGTACGGTTTTCGTTCGTTGCCTACGAGCGGCCGCCGGCCGGTGATGCAGAACGAGGCGGCGGCGTGTCAATTCAATGGCAACAACACGACGCTACTATTGTTGCGGGGCAAGACGAATCAAAGCACACAGGGCGACGAATCAAAGCACACAGGGCTCGCCATGACAAGGTAGAGTTTGAATTCAGGCATTCAGCTCAGTCGGCTTGTTGCTTTTTTAAGGTGGAAGGGTTCTCCATTACTTATAAAACGACGCCAAATCATTGGCGACTAGTACACGGATACAATTTGGAATGCTATCCACAATCGGATTAGCACCTGGACTCAAACTCGCCCCTAGGGCAGCAAGGCTGACAGCAGCCGAATTACATGAAAGGTACATGAATCGATCGGGTTGTTGCTGCGGTGAACAAAGAGCGAAGTTTGTTTTGCCAGTGTCGAAGTGTCGTGCTCGTGCATTCTCGGCTTGGGGGTCTGCACCTGGGCTGTGTCCATGCTTAGTCCATGGGCATGGCCCAAACCAGCGGGGTACAAAGAAAAGGAGGGAAAAAACATTTTCTCTCAACAGGAAGTTGACAACTATATACTCAAAACATTTCTAATGGGCAAACAAAGACACCATCCAATTACTATAGACAACATAAAAGAAACACTATGCTACAGTGTGAATGCATCAAAGCAACATATGGCTTGTGACTCATAATTTAGTTAGTTACAAAATTAATACTTTTTTCTGAATTAATAAATCCAATACTAAGCTTTTTATGAACTAATAAATTCAAGCCATTTACAGTAGGTTTGCAAATTTGGAAACTTGAGAAATCTTTGCTTTATTTTTGTTCTAGCTCTCTACTTGAGTAGTTTTAGGCTTTTAGAGCGCTTTCTTTCACACAGACACACGGAACGGCGGTGCTAGGCCCCTAAAAAGGGTGGAATGGAAGATAGGTGGCCCCTGAGAAAAGAAAAAAATGCCAGTCAAAATAGCAGAGAATGCACTATCTCTTTGTATCACCTATTTGATTTTAAATTGATGATTGTGCTATTGTATTATTTCATAGCATTTGCATGCAAATGTTTATTTTATTTATCTCTGTTGTTTGCTCTTGTAGGAGCAAGAATTGATTTTGGAAAGAGCGAAATAGATACACAAGTTGTCAAAAAAGGTGAATGTTTAATTTATTTGACTTATTGTTTTAGTGAGTACTTATGAACATTTTTACATTGTGTATTACATATTTTAACAGGTTTGGGAAAAGATAGCACCAAGTGTGGACTCGCAATTTGATGCCCCATATTCACTTCATTTGCTTGCATTGCACCACGGCCGCTGCTGTTGTTGATTGTTTTGCTCAATATTACTTACAACCATAACACACACAGTCCGCTCATTTTCTTCGATGTACCAACGCCTGTTTGTGAAGGGTTGAAATTGAAGTTAGAACCTCTAATGTGCACTTAGCCCCAAAAGGCACTATAACTTGGAGTACATACTCCCTCCATTCAAAATCCTAAGTCATTTTACCATGTCCTAGATCAAAACTTATCTAGTTTTAATTCAATTTTTCAAAAAATGCATAAACATCTACAATATCAAGAATCATTAGATACACCATCAATATATTTTTGATAGTGCATTTATTTGATATTGTAGATGTTAATATATTTTCTATATAATTGGTCAAAAATAGACAAAATTGACACAGAAAAACACTATAACAACTTACAATTTTAAACATAGGGAGCAATATATGTTTTAATGCTTTACTTAATTTGCCTTATAGGTGCTGAAGACCCTTGTTGCATGATAGGTGGTTTAGAAGAAGCTCTTTTAAGAGCTGTTAAGGCTTATGAAGAGTCGTGTAACACCCCGATCCAGAACTTAATAGGATTAATACGATACTCATATCAACAAGTTGCAACTTCTTTTTTGGAAGCTCATCACTAAAGAACTCCAAAATTAAGCATGCTTGGCCTAGAGCAATTTAGGGATGGGTGACCGACCGAGAAGTCTTCTCAGGTGCGCACGAGTGAGGACAAAGTGCGCTGAAAAAACTAGTGTTGGTTTATGAGGGCAGTCTATGTCCTAGATAAACGGTCAGATGTAAGCGGGCCCGGCCTCAAGGAGGCGGGACGTTACAAATGGTATCAGAGCCGACCCTTGCGGTTTCACGGGCACATGTGTCGGTTGCGCAGGCATGGTGTGCATAGCTGGTGTGGATCCGGAGTGATCGCATAGCATGACATATGCGTTGGCACTGGACACACGGACGTGGCCAAGAGGGGACGTTCTTGGCCTGGGGTTGACCGACGAGGACGTCGGTCTCCTAAGGGGGTGAGTATGTAACACCCCGACCCAGGAAGCTCGTCACTAAAAAACTCCAAGGTTGAGCGTGCTTGGCTTGGAGGAATTTAGGGATGGGTGACCGACCAGAAGTCTTTCCGGGTGCGCACGGGTAAGGACAAAGTGCGCAGAAAAGACTAGTGTTGGTCTGTGAGGACAGTCTATGTCCTAGATAAGCGGTCAGATGTAAGCGGACCCGACCTTAAGGAGACGGGACGTTACAAGTCGTTGTCGTGCTAAGCTCATGGTAGTTTGAATATTGTTTCTTCCTGCTTTTTTAATCATGTTTATTGACTTCGATCCATAAATATATACGGTATGTTCGACCGTGAGAATAAGAGGTTGTTGCAGTCGTTTAGTTTTTTC
>CM041644.1:6735768-6753348 GCA_023333625.1 Bothriochloa decipiens
TTTTTGTTTCCTCGTGTTATTGGTTTATGTCAGTGTATCCAACTTTTACTGGCTTCTATTTCCTTTTTGCATAGCTAAGCTACATAATAGCTTTAGATGCGTATTATCTGCACCTTTTAGCAGTAGAGGCATGCAAATATTGGATTCAATATGAGATATTTCAGCAGTACAAGCTGTCATTTGCAGCAATCAAATGTTAGCTGATATGGAGATCACTATCTATGCTAGTGTTTCATTAAGATTGTCATGTCCCTTAACAGGAGTTCATAAATATCCATTGTTTCGAGTTGATCTGTTCTCTAGAATTCATTGCTTTTCATTACTATATACACATTCTTGAGTATTAGGATCAGTGACTCTTGCTGTTCATCTATTTGAGTAAGCGGCAACAGAAATTGTGAATATGTGCTAGTGGTTCCCAAGTGTGCATTTCTGTGAGGAGATAAGATGTTGGTGCCCTTAGATTGTATTTGAGCATTGGTCCGGTCTGTGAGGAGCTAAGATGTTGGTGCCCTTAGATCATATTTGAGCATTGGTTGGCTCAGTTGTGCTAACGCCAGATTCAAGCAGGGATGCTTGCTGAGGAATGAGTGGGGAGTTGTCTATATCTTGTCATGCTGCTGCATGATCCATATGCTGACCTTTCGTTGATGCTTTGGGTCGGTTACTACGTCGGTATGAGTGTATGAGCTCATGGATATTACTGTCAGATTAATGTCCCACTTCAGAACATAAAGAACAAGGTGCCTTACTAGCTTATCTTTTTTTGAGGAAAGCCTTACTAGCTTATCCTGTGGCATTAAGTATACAACTCTAAACTAGTCTAGTAATGTTAAAAGGATCAAAATGTAGTTGCAGAAGTACCTAGTCGAGTTATAGGATCATTTGCTAATTTGTTTCTTAAACTAATTCTTTTAATTTGTTTCTAAATATTATGCCTTCTTTGAAGAATGCTGTAGTTTAGAGACCCACAATAAGTACTCGCAATCAAATTGGTCAACGCTCATCATTGGCAACTGATTACAGTCCATAGTTTATACTAGTATAAGATCATGTTATTAGGAATATGCCCTAGAGGTAATCATAGAGACGATGATATTCCGATTGTATCTATGACATGCATTAAGTGTTCGTTGAATATCCATTATAGACAGCTTGTGTTGATTGGCAATTATGTAAATTGTCTGTAGAACTCAATTACTTGAATGGTTATTCTAAAATTATCCCTGATCGGCGTTCTTGTAAGAACACACTTGAATATTAGACCAGCACATATATTAGTTGATAGCTATGTTTCACAAGTCATGGACATGGAGATGTCGAACTAATAATGTGGGCACATGTGAGACATGTAGGCTGGACTGACCCAACTTGAGATTGTCTCTATTCACGTCATGTACGTTATGTCCTTAGATCTGAGATTATGGTATGTACTCAAGATGTGAAATGACCTACTTAGGGATTATCAAACACTGCTCTGTAACTGGGTGGTTATAAAGGTGATCTTCGGGTGATCGGGAAGCATGCTATGAGACATAGACAGTCAAGATGGAATTTGCCCCTCTCTGCATGAGAGTGATATCACTGGATCACTCAAGTGATTGGATCAACAAATGCATGGTCGTGCTTGGGTTAAGTGTTAACCCACGAGATGAACCATATATCAGTGGCAAAGGAAATAATTTGTACGTGATCGTAGTGGTTCGTCTGATATGATCTTTGCGTATGCATAGGAGTTGTCACGCCTTGCTAGAGGCCGCTGTCAACTATTGGACGAGTAGGAGTACTCGGTCCATGTCTATGTGTGCGTGAACCCATAGGGTCGCACGCTTAAGGGTTGGAAGCCTAGTTCGGGTTGGACCCGGATTAGGCAAGGCTTAGGGTTCCTGATGGGCCTCCAGGTCGGGGTCGTATAGGGATGCCTATATAAGCAAGGGTAGAGGCGAGGCAAAAGTAATCAGATCCGATCAATCTATTCAGCTGCCATCGCCCACCCCACGCTCACGTCTTTGCTCCTCATGGACCTAGCAGTCCGGTTGCGCATTGCTTCTTCCCGCACGTGTGTGATACCTCAGAGGTGCTGCATCTGCGGTACAAGGACAGACCTGGTCGGTCACGGTGGTCGGCAACTGGTCGACGACTAGTTGGACTGGTAGACGACTAGTTGGACTAGTCAGAAACGTGCTCGGACGATCCGCAAGCGAAGGGTGTACTTGAAGGACGACCACGCAACTACACGGCACTACTGCGACGCGTTCGACTACATCGAGTCTTCCACTGCATTTGCGCGTCTAGTGGTAATCCCGTGACCTATATCTAGCAGTAGATCCTGGTTTATAAGGTAGAAAAGTTTTATTTTCTGGCTAGCGTAGCACCCTTATAACCCAACATGTGACATGTTCGCTGCTGTCAAAGTCATTTGCAGACTTTTGGTTCTAATACTGTAACACCCCTGGTGTTATATTAACTAAAACCTATCATGTCATCATATGCATTGCAAAGCATTCATGATTAGTTCACCTTTGACGTGCATCAATTAAAACAAGTTTACATTCCATAGGTTGTTTGTGTTTCTGAAATGTTGTGTTACATAAAATCATAAAACCCTAATTTTGAATGACACCTCAAATACTTGATTTATGCCCTGTGTACCTTGAGGTATAAACTGTGTTCACACTAGTGTCAGACATGGTGTATAAATTCAAGTCCAACAGTTAAAAATTAAACTCCAAGTTTGGATTTAGATTTGGTTTTTAAATTTGAATTCAAATTAGGAGTCTTTTAAAATAATTTTCAAAGTCAACTTGGTCAACCAAGGGTACTATTGGGTCATGGACCTAAAAATGTCCTTGGATGATGTTTGTGATCACTAATAACCAACCAATTAATTTAGAAACCAAATCAAGTTTGAATTCGCTTTCGAAAACCCTAATTTCAAAACCCTGTTTTACCCCTCTTTCTATATTTCAAAATCTATAAGAAATTTTGAGATACTCTCAAAAGATGGTTTGTAGATCTTGACAAGGGCTACAATTTTGGTATTCAAAGTTTTTCAAGTTTCTAAAAGGAATTTCAAATGAATTTGAAAATACAGTTTTCTAGCATTTGCCCCCTTTTGATTTTAAACTCATAATTTAAAAATTATGCATAATTTGGGAAAAACATTTGTATATGAAAAGTTTGGTTTGAAAAGTTGAGCATTCCATAGTTTTGAAGATTTTCAAATTTTATTGAAAAATTAAAAGTAATTTTAAATATTTGTTTCTAGGGGTTTGTTTCTCTTTTGAATTTGAATTCAAATTTCAAAAACTAAGAAAAATTTGAAAATGCTTGTTAAATGAAAAATGTAGCTCTTGAAAAGTTATGCAAATGATATTCTTGGAGTTTTCAACTTCTTATGGAAATTCTAGAGTAATTTGCAAATTTTGCACATGATGTCATCTGCTACAGTACCGATGACGTCATCATCATCAATTCCCCCTCTATTCATGGCGTCGCCTTGGCCGCTGGCGCCGTTCTGGCCCGCTGCCACCGCCAGCTCGCCCCCTCGCACGCAAAACTTCACCGTGGACGTGTCAGCCATCCCTTCCTCGCCTCCCCGCTATAAATAGAGCAAGCCATCGCCGTTTCTCTTCTTCCTTTCCCCTGCTCACCATTGCCGACGACCTCCACCCGCCGCTCAAATTCGCCACCGTCTATCCGCCGTTGTTCAATTGCTCTTGCTAGCAGCTCCACCTCGTCCTTGCGCTCATTTTGAGCTAGCTCGCGCTCACTCTCCCCACCCGAGTCGCCCGCGCGCCGTCGTCTTCCTCGCGCACAGCAACCGCGCCGCCACGACTCACTTCGCCGACGACCGCCGTCACCGCTGGTCATTTTCTTTCATCTTCTACACTATCATGCTCGCCATCATCTCCTCCGTCTTATGCGCTTTTTGGTTGGTCCGTTGGTACACAGGAACCACCGTGACGCCGTCCTTGCCACCGGAGCACCGCCGCCACCATCACCGCCGCCGACTACAGGTCGACTCAGCCCGTCTTCGAGCCCGATAGCGTGCGCACCGTGCCCGTGGTGAGCTCCTGCATCTGTCTGTGCCCTCAGTTTCTTCTCTATCGCGTTGTGGCCGCCGGTCACCGTAGCTCGCCACCGACGCGACCTTGCCAGCACCGCGCGCGCGTAGCCGTCGGGGCTAGGGGCCAGGAACGGCTTCATCTTGTTGCCCATCGCGTTCGCGTGAATGCCCCGCGTGTGCCCGTACGCTTGCCATCGCCGGAGAAGCTCTGGTGAGCTCGGCAGCCGCGCCGCCGTGCCGCCATGGCCGCCGGCTAATGCACCGCCGTCGTCCCGCCGCTTCATTAGCTAGCTCAATCGCCTCGCCGTGCCGAGTTGAGCCCATAGGGCCAAACCCCGTCGCCGGAGACCTCGCCGCCGGCGAGAAATCGTCGGTCGACGCCGGCGGGTTACTGTTCAGCATCGGGAACCCTGTTCCCATTTTTCTTTTTCTATTTTCAGAAAATATTTAAAAATGCTTTTTCTTCCATAATCCATAGTAATTCATATACTATTCCAAAAATTCTAAAAAATTATGTGTATGCTCTTTATGATGTCCTCTACCTAGGAAAAATATAATATGCCAATTTTGAGTAATTTTTACATAAGTTAAAATTAGCTCTTTTAATTGAAAAATACCTCTTCTATGATTTTTAATAAATAAAATAATTGGTTTTTATTTTTTAAATTTGTTTTGCCATCTAATTAGACCAAGAGCTTTTCAAAATAAAATTTTGAGCTCATTTAGACAACCTTAATTTAATGCCTTTAATTTATGCTTTTAAATAATTAATTAATTCCTTTAGTTAAGTTTAATCATTATAGGCTTGTTTGACTTTGGGATTGATTGATGACCTTGGGTCATTAACCTTAATGATCTTTGGAACTTTAATTAATTGTTTGAGTTTACCTTAATCATGTCATTAGGATTTAATCAACATTATTTTATGTGTTTAATGAACTTCTTTAATAAATAGTTAACCCTAACGAATTTAGTAAGTAAGTTTTGTTGGCTTGCAAATTTATCGTGAAGAAAAGTTGTACTCAAGCCTTTAATCTGATCATGCATCCATCGAGCATTATGTTTATTATTACATCATATTGAAGCATATCATTTTATCGTATAGTTTCCGTTAACGGAGAGTTTAACGTTGCCGCACCAGATCCCAAGGAAGAGCAGACTCAGGAGTTGGGAGTTGATTCATAGCTCGAGACCGTCTACCTCGAATACCAAGGCAAGCCCCGGATGCATTTAAACCCTTCCTTGATTTTATAAAAATTTTATCACTTTAGTTATGTTATGTTGCATTAAGTACTAAGAGTTGAGTGATAACCTACCTATTGCATTACCTGTCTTATTTCCATATTCCTTGTTACCTGTTCTTGGAAAATGCGTAGTTATGCTTATCCCTGCTTAATTAGTAGGTTTTTTTAAAAAGAAAAAGAATAAAAAAGATGATAATGGCTTTGTTTGTGGAAACATTATGATAGTTAATAAATCGAGTCCAGACGGGTAACTTGCATTGGGAATGGAGTTCCTCTGTAGTGTTTTCGTCTGTTGATGCCCTAGGTCCTGTGTCGATGGTGATCTGGTGATATTGAGAAATTAGAAAATCCACATGCATGAAGTGATATACAGTGGGCCAGAGTCCCCACGTATGTAATGGAGTGATATATAGTGGGCCAGAGTTTCCACATATGTTATAGTGTGGTATGCTATGGGTTTAAGTTTCCATGTATATCGGTACACTGGGTCTAAGTGCCCACGTGTATCATGTGGTGATATATGGCTGCGGTTGGTATCCCGGTATATCTGTGATCTGGTATGCATCGGAGTTATAGTCTCCGGTATCCCAGTGATCTAGGTCCCAGCTGGGTATAAAAATGGATTCGAATCGCCGTTGCTTCTGGGAGAAGAAGACTGGATCGGTGTTCATCATCGTAGTAACAACTTGAATGATGATAAGGTATCTAAATAAAGTTGTTTGGTAATGTTGAGCTAGAGCAAAACAACTTTACTTTCTGTTATAATCAAAGATAAGTAAAAAATTTGATCCACAAGAGCTTTTCTGCAAAAATTCCTACAAGCCTTACCTTATCCCACCAGTCTGCGTTCCTGAGTCTTTACCTCTCTTTTCGTCGGGTCAGTCTTGTTGAGTACTTTTATACTCAGGGTTTGTTGAACCCCTGTTGCAGGTGCTTTTCAGTTCATGTCGGTGGGCTCGACGTGATCTGGTTGTCCTCTCCCAACTTAGGCACTCTACCTAAGTTGTCTTCTGTAGTTCTACTCTACTTCCGCAAATGAAGTTAAGTTTATAAAAAGTTAACTTTTTCATATATTTTGTAAACTTAACGTTATTACTCTTCCGCACTCTGATATATATTTTATAATAAATGTTGTAATGTTGTAACTACTCCTTTGTTGATCCTGGTATGAGTTGTCAAATGTGGTTTAATTGGGGTCCTTTAAGGGCACTCGACAGAGCTTTCTAAGTTATCTGGAACACATGCATGGCTGTCAGAGGTCTTCAGGATAATGACAGGTGCGTGTGGGCCATATAACTTAGGAGGTTCTGCCACAAATACCGTCTGAATGCACACTATTTTTTAGTTACTCTCTAGCCCATAAAGGTCATATAGTTTTCAAGCCTTGTCTCTAGCAAGCACACAAAAATGTTTATTGAACATGTTATGTTGGTACAGTTTCATAGTTTTAGTGTACACAACTACACATTACTGACATAATATCCTTTGGAATTCATTGTTGTTCATTACTGTAGACATTCTTGATTGATGTAGCACAACTCAATAATGGCCCCTCCTTCGTTTTGTACCAGGTTTGGCCACTGCGAGCAGGAACTTGTTCTGGAGAAGGGCTGGTTTAGTTTGAATTAATAGAATCTAATCAAAGTTGTATGCTGTGTAGATAAATTTTACCCAAATCGCCCAGGTTACCTTGCGCCATACAATGGAACCAAATATCATCTTGCGGAGTACCGTGACGGTCCTGAACCAGAGTGTGAAAAAGAGATCTTCAACTTAACACACTAATCGCTTACAAATGTGATTGAGAGGTTGTTTGGAGTACTGAAGATGAAGTGGAGGATTTTGTTGAGCATCCCAAGTTATGCATTAGAAAAACAAACTAAAATTATAGTTGCATGCATGGCACTGCACAACTTCATTAGAATGAGTGGATTGATGGATAGGGACTTTGCCTGTTGTGATTATGATGAAAATTATGTTCCACCCGAAAGCATCCATCTTTCAGCCGCGAACTATTCGGGCGCCGTCAAGAGAGGACGCGGCAATGATGAATGCATTTGGTGAATCAATTGCCCTCGGTTTGTTAAACCGTTCGTGAGGAGGGTGCACTAGCTGAGGAGAACATGCATGGAATTTGCTTTGTGGTCTGTGTCATTCTTCATGCTGATGCTATCCACGAGGGTGGTGGCCAAGTCATTCCAACTGCCAGAAGAGTCATCTAGCTTCTCAGCTCACGGCCAAACCAAGGCTGCGGATCTTGAATATAAACTATGTTCTTTCTGAGTTTGAGGACAAACTCTAAATTTTTTTGTTTGTGGTACTGTACACTGGTTTTTATCATCAATTCATCTACTGTAGTGGGAACTACTTGAATATTTTGAGTCGTTTTAGGTTCCAAATGTACTTGTCTCTGAACTATATTAGTCATTATGTAGTTTGTGCTGCTGTGCTGAGAGCCTGAGACTCTATTTTGATATCCATTGTGACGTAACAGATGACACAAAGTTGATTGAGAAAATGTTTTTTTCCATTATTTGTACTGATTGAGGAAATGTATTTGAATTGACGGAGAAACTAATGCAAAGCTACTACCGTCCAGCAGCAAGGATGCAGGCCATCAGCAGCCGGAGGCTCAGCATGTGCAGAAAAAAAAGCCCTCCTTTGGTTAATTTGGCGCCCAGCATACAGAAAAAAAATCCCTCTTTTGGTTTGGCCAAAATATTTGACATGCAATTAAACATGCCCAGAAACACAGTTTCAAAAAAATTCTGCATTCTGTATTTTCATATTCCTAGAAATTCTGCGTTCTGCATTTTGCATTTTACATTCCTAATGGAACACACCCTAAGCTAACAGCTCAGCCTATTCATATTTTTTTACTCCGCGCGCCGGCCACCCCGTGCGGCCGTGCGGTCTCCTCTTTTCAGGGCGCACATGACCCGTGAGGCCGTGACCTCCCGCACCAGTCGCGTGACCTCTCCTGAGTCCTCAAACACAAGGAGACGCGTGCTCTTCCACGCCGCGCACAAGAAGACAGCAGTTGCTCCCACGCGTTCGACCCCTTCGCCGGCGAGCTCGACGCCGACGACCAGGTTGGCTCCTCCGCCCCTTGCCTCTCTAGCCCCACAACCGATCTGCTGTTCGCCTTTTCCCCTCGCCTCCGACCCAACCCACCGCCTTCTCCCGACCCACGGCCGGCCGCACCACCGCCGCCTCGCCGCAGCAGCCTCGCCGCCGTCCACCGCCGGTCGTCCACTTCCCTGTCCATCCGTCTAAGGCCCCCAGCATCCCCCTGCTTCCCCATCCCCCAGCACCTTTTCCAGCCCACCCCACCCCCGGAGGCCCGAACCCTAACCCACCCGGCGGCACTACGCGCGAGAGTCCCAACGGACATGTTGGAATCTCGCGCTGCAATGCGCTCGCGCCTAGTAGCATTCTCGTTGATCAGTATGGCAGTCGTCCACTCATGTTCCCCATTTACCCATTTCTCTGAAAATAATACTTCGTTCCTTCTTGAACAATTGGTCCGTATGATAGTTATGGATCCCTCCTTCCGGTTACTCATTCATATGACACTAATTGTGTGTCTGCTTAAAGTTTTTTATTTTGATAATTGCACTTTATAGAATCTGTGGTTGAGGTGGTTATTGTGTTGATGAGGCTCGCTTAGCTGCAGAGAGTAATCTTTGTTTAGCTTTAGCTATTTCCGATTCTTAGTACCATTGCCCATTTACTCTAGTTAGCACCTGGCACTGTTTTTTGATTTGTTCTTGTGTGTCAGACTGTCAGCATTGCCCATATAAGTATTGACATATTGCTGCATTAGTTCGATATCTTGTATTCTTGTCGAGAGTAGAATGAGCACATTTGTTGAAGAGATCACTCTGTAGTGTTGGTATGTTCTCAAAGGTGATAGTGCCCCCCGTCCTCCAGCAGTCCAGCAACTTCACAGCAAACATCCTGCTGTTGGTAAAGCTGCTGGTACTAGTGAACCCAGGACTGTTTATTTGCCAGTGGAGAGTTTAGGGTAGGGGGAATGAGAAAAATGAGAATTGAGAAGATAGATGCCTGGCTCAACAATAGGAAATAGCAAAGGCTGTTGCATTTCTGGTATGAGGTATCCTTTGTATCAATTGCTACATTTTTATTTTTAAAACAAGTAAATATTTATACCCGCTATGTGGCATTTTTGGAAACTCGCCAAACCTGTCTGGAGTAGCTGAGATAGACCTAGGGCCACCCAGGCCTGGGCTTAAATCCCTTTAGGAAATTTTAAATTGCATTTTTTTAAAAGTTGAAGTTTAGTGAAAGATGATTATTTGGACTAAGGCTTAAATCAATTCTCACTACACCCCTGCCCTCATGCGTGTATTTATATCTCATATCAGGGTATAATATAGAGTACCAGTAGCCTTTGGATGCCATTGCTTCCTGTCTTGCCACTTAATCACTTCTATGACATCTTCCATTGCCTCAGCCTTCCAGTTTGTCATTGTTCTAGTCTTCTGCGATTGCCTACTCTCTAGAGCGATACATGCTCAGTCCATGTATGTCAATTTAGAGGTAGAGCTGGCTTCTCATATTAGAAGCCACCTTCTCCTGTCAGCCAACTTTTGCCTAAAGGTTAGGTTCGGGCTTTAGCTTGGATCAGATAGTCCCTATTTATCATACTGGTCTCACATGTAAACAACTAAACACACTACCACATGGCCTTAATTTGAAAATGTGGTTGGGAAATTCCATCCTGGTGCTCCTCCGGTGCCTTGAAACTATTGTGCAAAAGTTCCTCTAGCTTCTCATATTCTCCTTTTCTTATTTCTATTTCATCATTGTTTTTCCTTTGTGGGAAAAAAATCTAACTAGATATTGCTTATGAAAGGAAACAGGGTTTCTGGTTTATTGTATAGAGCATGAGAAGCCAAGAATTGTTTCAGAAAGGGACTTTGTCAAGATGTCTTAGGTAATATAACTAAATTACTATTTTTAGCACATGACAACCACTTATCAGTCCAACAATCTGATTTGTCTCTATTAAATTTCAGAGAACGGATACTGATAGTGTAAAGATGAGCTCTCTTGAAGATACTACATCTGTTTCAGTCGCTACACTAGTTCGGATTGGCAAAATTGGTGGGGAAGTATGAGGGATTTGCAATTGGTTCTGTTGTATAAACTGACAACACAAATACTGTGGTTCTGACAAATGCTTCAGCCTATAATGAAGATAAGCATCATGTGCGTCTTGTTGGTGGTGATGGCAATCATTTGAAGGCAGAAAAAATTGTGACAAAAGGAAACTCTGTACTAAGGTGCTTGTTATTTAGAAATGCTCCCAACTTCAAAGCTATTACATTCAGTGAGGGCACTGTTCAAAGAGGGCAGAAGATTTTCACTCCAGCAAAGGCTTGGCGTGTAATGTAAGGATAAAAATATTTTTTGTATCTTGGACTAACCTTCTATAAAACATTCTACTTATTTAAATGTCCTTTTTTTGTTGTTGTTGTAGCCATCCTAAGTGCAAATCAATTGAGAACTTCGTAAAGGGTCCTGTCAGAGTTGTCGACAGATATGACAACCATTTTGCTCTTTCCTGCCCTGTGGTTGGTTATATGCCTGAACTAGGTTTTTCTTCTGACCTGCAAAGTATAGCTGGGGCGCCGTGTTCGATGTGAGTGGTGAAGCTGTTGGTCTTATTGAGTTATGCAATGAGGGTTCATATGATGTAAAGTATGCAAGGAATTTAACCTCTGTAATCAATCAGCTACAGGTTTTGTTTGATGATGAGGACTGGCTGGTAAGTTAAATTTAACAGTACCATGTTTGTAAATGAAGTATAAATATAAATATAAATGTATCTAAGCTAATTATGCTTCTTTTATGAATATAGAGTGCTCTGACATGTGAGCTGGTGAAGATGGCGTCCACATAGTCATCCCACTTCCTGTTTTGTGGCTTATGGAGTTGGTGATGGTGAGTGGCATTTTCCTTAATTACTTTTATTTGCAGGTTATCCATTTTCACCGTATAGTGCTTTCTCTTATGCCAGAGATCATTAATATGGTGGAACCGTGTGGTGACGCCAAGGATGTGCGCAATGCTTGAAGTGTGCATGACTGAAATAGATTAGAACATCCAGATGAACTATGGTGTTGGATCACATGGTGCTAATCAACTAATATGTAATGGTTTAACCCCATAACTCATTGCATTGCTGCTCTGTTGCAACCGAAGCATGATTCGAGTATTATTTTGTGTTTAATATGTATGCTGCTCTGTTGCAACCAAGTTGCATTATCATGCTGCATTGATATATGTCGTGTTCTGATAATTAGCTTGAAAGTTATGCATGCCGTGCGTGTGCCAAAGGTGCTAAATCTTAACCATAGAAAAAACTTACGGGTAGCTTGCTGTGCGTCCTTTATCTTAGTTATTATGTTCTTGTTCTTTGCTCCCTTGTTAATGGTGTTTGTGCTATTAGTGTTTATCTGGGAGTGAAGTGGAATTGATGTTACCGCTAGGAATTCGCATCGATTTGCACTGCATTTCTATTTCACCAGCAGCCTAGGTAGGCAATGATTTCCATCTTGGCAGTTGGCACCAATAGATATTCCCCCTCTGTTGTAAAATAAGTTAATCGTATTTTGGGACGGGACGGAACCATCCAGAGCCTAGCCAGCCGGATCCCTCGTCGCAGCAATCCTTCTCTCTCGCCGTCTCTAGTGACCAATCGGCGAGGCTGTCAACATCTCATACTTCTCTACTAAAAAAGTCAAACGACTTAATTTGAAACGGAGGGAGTATATATCAGTGATAACGGGGTTGAGACTCAGAGTAAATTGAACGGCATTGGATAAAAGCAAGAAAAGCAAGAGTCAAAGACCATAGGCACTACAGTTCAGGTTCAATGACATGGTCTGAGTCCAAACAGAGGGGGCCGCATCATAAACAGCGCAAATCTAGCACTAAATAAACTACACCATTGAACTAACATCTATACGAGCAGCAAATATGACCATGGGGAGGACAAGACCTCATCGTGCATGGCCATCAGTGCCCATCACATGATCCAGTCCTAGAATTTACATGCCGTTTCACACAACGGCGAATGAAACGGAGTTCTTCACACCTAATCAGAATGTAGGCTCTACCAATGCAGCACCAGACAAAGAATCACGGGCTACGAAGCATCCACACCACAGAAGGGCGAGAAGTCTTCCTCCACTATCTTCGGCACCACCATGCGTCAACAACAGAGCGAGAAGGCTCCCTCCTAATCAGAAAGTAGGCTCTACCAATGCAGCACCAGACAAAGAATCACGGGCTACGAAGCATCCACAGAAGGGTGAGAAGTCTTCCTTCACTATCTTCAGCACCACCATGCGTCAACAAAAGAGCGAGAAAGCTCCCTCTGAACCATCATCAGTAACAGGACGCACCCACAAAAGAACACGAAACCTCGCTCGGCTACATTCGGCAGTGATCCCACCAAAGCAAAAGAACACCACGTCTTCAAGCACCTACACAAAATGTCACCGGAAAGAAATAATGATTTAGAGAAAAGGAATCTGTAAGCACTCTGAGGGACCAGGCATACCTTGTCTAGGCAGTATGTGTAGGCACGTGTTGCACGCAAGCACTTCTTTCCCCAGACTTGGCACATAGCGGCGCACTGTCATAGAGTTTAAATGCCACAACAACAAGATATCTTTTTTTCACAGATGATACTAAAGATCTTAAGCCAATAGAGCAATAATATAGAGCAATAAAATACAGAACGCATTCTTCGAGCGATTGGAAGAGCAGCCTCAGCAAGTGTCGGGCTAACAGTTCCATCTGCAGTCTCCTCATTGTCGACGGAATTCCTCGAACTATCAAATAGATGAAAAGCTAACAGTTCCATCTGCAATCTCCTCATTGTCGGCGGAATTCCTCGAACTATATCAAACAGATGAAAGGCGCAAACCAACTTATAAATCAGCCCAGCCTAACACAGCTATCAATATAGTTTGGTAGTGAGTAAAACATCCATACAATAGCAAACTTATTTTGAGGAACAAAGCGAAGAAATTAAAGCACTAACTGGAAGTAGGGCAAACCTTGTCATCTGAGCCACCAAACACCAGCTTCCTGCGAGTCCAAGGACATGCATCCTCCCCTAACTCCTCCCTATCTAGAAACAAGAGACCCATCAGGCTTGCATGAAAATAAAGGCAAACAAAATGTCACAGAATCATGCCTGAGCTTTGTGTGTATACTGAGCATAAATAAATAGGTAACTCAGACTAAGCCAACCGGTGGTGACAGAACTAACCATGGCTAAAAAGAGTTTTTTTTAGGCACACACCAGTACTGGACAGGGGCTGCCCTTGGCTCTCACTGACCATAATCACGTAACATGTCTAATTCAGGAACTGGCTTATTTGTATAACATAGAGTTTAAACCAACAACGACCGTGGCAAAAAAAATGCAGAACCAATCCTTTGTTTATTCAAACCGACAAATCAATAGCGAACTCAGCACAAGGACGTAATCACACTCTCAAACAAGCCGATTCAACACAGAAACCTCCTTTAGAAAGCACTCTGACCCAGGCGGCACCATAAACCAGTCTAACCAACCCAGCAGCCTGGCAACGACAGAAACAGCTGCCTGAGCAATATTTCTATACAACATTATACCCTGAAAATTGTAATCTACAACAATAAATCCATAAACGCTATATTGTAAAAAAAAAAATCCATAGACGCTATGTAGGAAAGAAATTGCCCTAAGCGCAGCCTGTTAGTAGCCGGCATGGATAAGACTACGATAAAATGCATGCGCCCAAGAAAATTGAATGTAAACAGAATTGTGTATAAAATGAGGGCTCTAGAACATCGTCAAACACTCCAAAACGCGTAGATATGCTGCAGCTACTATATTTTATACATGTACTGAATAGAGCAGTCAAAATCTATGACAATGTTTCTCTAGAAGAATGCTGAAACAATCAAAATGAGCTCAAGTATCCATGTGCCAATATCCATGTGGCGACCACTATAAGTGCATTTTGTTTAGAGTAAAATGCATGAATAGGTCATTAACTTATGTGGCTGTGTCGATTTGGGCCATCAACTTCGAAAATGTATTTATAGGTAGACAAAAGATTTGAAAACACTTTGTACAAGTTTAGCAATATCAACGGGTACTGCAATGGTCTAGCACAGATCGGCTAGTTTGGCTAGCCAAGACCCTAGTCCTCCCACAGACATTTTCTCTTGTATTGAACTAAAACATTCACAAAACACACATCAGCATTTGTTTCACAAAAAAAGAAAAAAGAACACATCAGCATTTGAGCATAGATACAATACACATATTGTATGCTTATTTTAATTCTGACAACATCCTCGATGTTTTGATTCAGAAAGAGGATTGGTGGTCCATTGCAATTTCAATTTCCTATGTGCTATCATCGAACAATGTCAATGGTTTAAATAAAAGTTGAGATCTGACACCTTGTTAGTTATCAGAATGATAATTTATTTCAGACAGTGACTCACTAAGATTGGTCCCATATATGAGCCATATATTCAACTTCTTTAGTCCAAAAAAAAATTGTACCTCTTTCTTTTTAGAAGTGAGCATTAAGCATCTTCTCTTTAGATTGTACCAGCTATCATTCATTCAATATTACTGCAACATTGTACCTAGTGCTATAAGATTAGCCGATAGCCCAAATGCCTGTCTTCATGTCCCGAACTACCCACAGGGATAAGAAGGAACCTGCACTCATTACAACGATCCATTTAGCATCATAAGAACTATCCTGCAGTTTCTTGGCTGGTGATGCAACCGTCCCCCCCACCTGGCAGTGGAGACATATATAGTCGAGTGAGGGACCA
Source organism: Bothriochloa decipiens (assembly GCA_023333625.1). Taxonomy (NCBI): domain Eukaryota; kingdom Viridiplantae; phylum Streptophyta; class Magnoliopsida; order Poales; family Poaceae; genus Bothriochloa; species Bothriochloa decipiens. The sequence continues at coordinate 6,750,967 of CM041644.1, forward strand.
TGGAGGTCGTGGATCTCAACGAACTTACCACGGTGACAATCTGCGTCTCCTTGTCTTCGTTGGGCTCTGTAGCACCGAGGAGGCCGGGATCAGCTGGTGAGGACAACAGCGGCGGTCCGCGACGGCAAAGACGGAGCAGGACCGGTGAGGGCGACGCCCAGCGATGGCGGCGATGGCGATGATGGCCACGAGCGCGGAGACGAAAGTGAGGAGCTACCGGGCGGACAGCGTGCGTGCGCGGTTGGGAAGCGCGTGAGGGTTAATTGCACCGGGCGGTCCCGTTACTCTATGCTAACAATTGTTTTGGCTCTTTTTAGGGGTTAGATTAGATTAGATTAGATTTTTTTTGAGCAACAGATTAGATTAGATTAAAAATAAGAAGTATAACACGGACAAAATTAAATATAAGAAGTATAACACGGACAAAAGTCTAAGAGCCGTCTAGTAAAAAACTGCACATTGCAGGTTTTTTAAAAAAAATGTTCGTATCTCCCTCCCTCCCGAGCCCCTCCCCTGTGCCAGCGCCCCTTCTTGGCCCATATCTCTTCTCCTCGAGCTCCATCTGGCGGGCGCCGTCGTCCTGCTGCCTCTTGGTGAGCATCCACATCCTCTTTCTGATTCGTCTCTCTCCCACCCTCGAATTTGCTTGCGTTTACGCTAGCTTCTCTTCTAGATCTGTATAAGAAGCTCTTCTCTTAATTTCAGAGCCTTAACCTTAATACAAGTAACAGTTCGTTCCCCCAAAAGTTTTGGGGTCGCCCCTGCTTGCTTTGCTCAAGCATGGCATCTGATTGTATAGGATTTAAGATTTATATCCATGTTCATCCTTAGCCCTGAACATTACCCATATCATAACTTATATGATTTTGACTGTGGCACGGATGGCGCCTAAGCGGCGGCGCGGCAGGTTGAACCGACAGCAACAAAAGGGCATGCCCTCGGAAGGGGAGGCGGCTGGTGATCCCCCCCCACACCAAAAAAACCCAAGATATTTGTTCAAATTTGTTGGGGTCTGTCCTCACTTTGGTTCGATTTGTGCTTGTTTTCCTCTTTACACAGATGGGGTTTAATTTTGATTAGCTACTACTTGTTCTTTTTTCCTAAATATTACCTAAATGCTAAAATTTATAAGGATGATGCAAACCTGTCAGAAAATTCAAACGCCTACAACACTTCCTTTGAGTGACTGTATTCTCTGTCAGTGTGGCTTGCTACTAGATACTATACATGTGTGCCTCGAGGAGCAAGTGTGATGTTCTTAAGCACTATTGGACAATTACCTTCAAAACGGCTCATCAGCACTATCTGACAGGTCCAATGGAACAGTTAGCGTGTATTATAGACTTTCTCGTCCTCCGTGCCATAGGAGAACTAAAAAATGATTTGGTCAGAATTGGAGTGTCAACAGATTGCGGGGATAACATGGGGAGAAACCATGCTAGGAGTGGATCTGTGTTGTGGGCAAACCAGCAGATTGCCACGCGCTCACTATGTTTTCAAGCGTGCTATTCAACACGACAACATATACCATGCATGAGATGAACCTTATATTACTTCCATCTGGTGATGGATGTCTTGTATTCTTTATAACTAGCCATTGGTGCCCGCGCTTCGCTGCGGGTGATATTCTTGGTATAGAAATTCTTGGAAAACATGACAGGTATTCTGTAATTACATTGGTAAGAAAAAAAGAGTTGGGCTCAAGCAACCATAACAATGGGTGGGATTACATTATAGGTGGGAGAAGTACAGTTACAACGGTCCCCTTAAGCCTAAGGACGTCTACATGTCACTACTAAACTGGAGGCTCAAGCAGCTAATGCCACAAGAGCAAAAATATTGCATTACGTGGGATTACATAGCAGGAGGGAAATGGAAACACTAGGGTACAAACAACTTTTAATGGTCTACCTTCAGACCAGGAGAGGGGTGATGTGTCCACTAAGATTATGATTCAGTAGAATCCTCCGAGAGGATGGCACGAGAGACAGGCACCATCTTCTGGTGATGGCTGAGTGGGTGGGAGGCTTTCTTCTGCATCAACTGAATCTGCCTCTGAAATTACCTCCGAGGCATCCGTTAGGGGAGGTACGGGGGGCACGTCTGCAAGTGGGATTCCATCACGGCGGTCTTCAGCTTGCTTGGAGGCTTCAATTGCTGCAGCCTCATGGCTCTCCGCTGTAGCTACTTGTGCCTTAGCCTCTGCAAGTTTCATTTTAAGGCTTCTGATATGCTTCTCGGCCTCCTCTGCTCTACGAATGCACTTCTTTAGAGCTTTGGCCTGCCTATCATACTGCCTATCTAGGGAAAGCAAGTAGTCAGACATGAACACCACTGTTGGGTTACCCTCTCGTAATTCAGCCCCTTCAAGGGTCCTCATCC